>JARBES010000131.1:29375550-29385689 GCA_030265145.1 Strongylocentrotus pallidus | reverse complement strand
AGATGTATATGGGACTACGCACACGTGCGCGACACGTGCGTTTATCTCTCACATAACAATAGATAAACTAATTTACCGAATATATCAATTAGTAGGCAGTTTCCCGGCAAAATTGTTACCATCATGTATTAGTTAAAACATATTCTTTCACATGATTGGTAATAGGAGCTTCCATTTCATTTTTTGAAATTGAGGCGTTTCCAATACTGGTCTTTACCTTTAACTACCGGTATGCCATTGATGTTGTTGTTGCTGGGTTTAGTTTGTTGGCGCTCTCTTTCGATTTCGATGATTTCCACCAGGCTTGGTGTGAGAGGGCGTCTTGCTCTCTCTTCCGCAGCTCTACTTATGTTTCTGTGATTCAGATACTTGCACGCATCATTTATAATTCATTTATCACTTAGGCATGAACTCAAGTGATTTACAAAAGAGATAACACATTTGTGGTTCTCAATAAACAAAATATATATGTTTGTATATAGAGAAAATAACCTTTTGATAAGGTTGCGATAGCACAAAGCATTAAGATAGCATTTTGGCTTTTTCCTTGTACCGGGTACTTACTTTTTAGATATTTGTGTTTTGAGTACGTTAGGATTTGAGAAAATGATATTGTACCTGAATCAGTCATCACTTCTTGTTAGAATAATAATATTTTGGTAAGAATTATGTAATATGGAAATGCAATAAATCTGATGCACTATGCATCACCAATGCAGCAGTTTTGAGGTGAATTCTGAGGATAACTGGAATGACAAAAGCTCTCTTGATCAGAGGGTCATCCTTTAACCTTATGTAGTAGAAGTGGTGGATAGTTTACCTGACTGCTAAGAAAGCATAAATGCTTGTTAGTAAGCAACTAGAGGACTGACGGCTTTAGGTCCTCTCTGAAGGACCGCAAACTGGAGCTAGTAATAAACCATTGATTCTCCATCATTCCTCCAATCTTTCAGATGATAATGGAGGGATCCTACCTGATCTTAGAGACTGTCTCCTCCTGGAGCTGATGAAATGGTTCAAGGAGCGTTTCTTCCGCTGGATGAACTCTCCCAACTGCAGCTCCTGCGGAGGAAAGACCAGAGGTTCGGGAAGCTTACCGCCGACAACGGAGGACCGTCGATGGGGGGCAGGTCAGGTGGAGGGGTACACCTGTCCGACGTGCAATACAATGGAGAGATTCCCAAGGTGTGTACTTTGGAACTGTTTGAAGTGGTTACTTAGATGAAAAGGATAAGATATTTTATGATTCTGGACGTTGCTTCAATATTTTAAATATAGCATTGGATTTGTATGTATTTTTTCTTTGAATACATCCTACTGAATATGACATTAAAACAATACAGCAAGTAGTACTTTAATATTTCCATTCACTAATCTCGCTGCAAGATGAAGAGTTTAGAATGATAATGGGGATATTGATGGTAATAATACTGACATATTTTTAATCATATTCAATAAGACCATGTCAATGGCAGTCGTGATATCACAATTTATTTCCATATTGATTCAAAGTATTATGATATTTCTAATGAGAACAACAAATAGGAACAGGGTCTACTTTGTCAAGAAATGTTTAGCAAATCGAAATGTATAATGTCATTGCTTTGAAGAAAATTCTATCAAAACCATCCTCTCTTTTTTTGGCTACAGATACAACCATCCTGAGAAGTTGTTAGAGACCAGAACAGGGCGATGTGGAGAGTGGGCCAACTGCTTTACCCTCTGCTGCCGAGCCTTAGGGTTTGAAGCTAGACATGTTGTAGACTGGACAGGTATGTCAGATTGTTGGTGTGAATTGAGTCAGGTGCGATAGCTCAGTGGTAGAGCAGTGGTCTCGTTACTGGAAGGTCCTGGGTTTGATATCAAATCATTGCGCTAGTGCCCTTCGGCAAGGCATTGATCCTCATTACCGAACCCCCTCGGAGAGGACTTAAAGCTGTCGGTCCCCTGGTTGCTTTCTTACAAGTATACTCATGCTTTCTTAGCAGTTGGGTAAAAAAAGCAAACCAACCAACCAATTGTTTCTACCCATGTGTGACTACGGCTTCTATAAGGTCATATTGCAAACTGTTTTACATTATGTTGCATAAATAGGTGATTTAAAAGGGCAAAATACACATGAAATAGAAAGTTAGAACTAACAAACTGTAAGTAAGAGATAATGGATGATGTCAAAATCATGGCCATCACCCACATGAATTACTTTATTAAACACAATTATCATAATCACTAATATCAAAATATTACTATGTCATGACAGTCATTACAGTTATTCATAACCACCCTGATTTAGGTTTAGCTACAAGCTGTGTCTAAAGACTACCCAATTATAATGATCACATTTTTGTTTCGTTTTGTGAGCAGTGTTAGTCAAAGATATCCGTATTAAATAAAACCTGTATGTAAAGAAGATCTGCCCATATAGACTGCTTTCCTTGCCTCCCTTCAGTTATCTTTACACATATATATATTCTTTACATGAATCTACATTTGCCACTCTCCACCCAGGTGTGAAATTGGTACTGGTAGGAAGGGATTCCTTGGTACCGAAATCGGTAGCCTAGCAGAGCCGGGGTAATATTGGAGCGCCTTGAGCACCTCGCAGGGTGAACATGTGCGCTATATAAATATCCAATACTATTATTATTATTATATATTTATTTGTACTGTATTTAATCTAAAGTGATTGGTGACATCTTCACTCAATCATTGACAACCTTTTCTTCCCATGATAGATCATGTCTGGACCGAAGTGTACTCTAACTCTCAGAAGAGATGGCTTCACACCGATCCATGTGAGAACTGTTGTGATAAGGCCTTGCTATATGAACATGGTTGGAACAAGAAGCTTTCATACATCATCGCCTTCTCATTTGAAGAGGTGAGGTGATGACGATGATGATGATGCTAGTGATGATGATGATGATGCTAATGATGCTAGTAGTGATGATGATGATGATGATGACGATGATGATGCTAGTAGTGATGATGATGATGATGATGATGCTGGTGGTGGTGGTTGTGATGATGAGTGTGATGATTGTGTTGATTATGATGACTATCATGATGTTTGGAATAGTAATGATGGAAATTGTTTAGGCGATTATGATACCCTGGTAACTATTAATGTAGTGATTATGATAACATAAGATAAGGAGAGTATGATGTCATCAGAATGATGATTGATGAAAATAAATCCAATATATGGAATGTGCTTCAGAGATTTTTAACAAATGCTTGGTAATGTTAAACTGTATCTTTTCTTCTTGATTGTATTTTACCCATGAGGTTGTTGATGTGACATGGAGATATACTGCAAAGGAGCAAGAAGTGATTGGACGAAGGAAAGAATGCAGAGAGAAATGGCTGATGGAATCAATTGCAAAACTCAACCGAAGGGTGAGCCTAAGACAAAAAATATATTTTCTACTTCTAACACCTTGGCAGGATAGAAATATTAGGCTTGGGATTATCAGAAATAAAGTTTGAAAGGTCATGATCCTAAGCTCAGAAACAGATCACAAAAATAGTTTAACTATGTAAATTGACCCTGATCTTCTACATGTGATACCATTTATTGTTTGACAGTTCTATGCTTTGTGGTTACGGTTTAATACAATCTTATTGTATGTAAAGGAGATCAATAACATCAGCAATGAATTTTGGTGTGTAACGTTACAAAACATGCCTCTACCAAAGAAATATCTCAAACTCATAATTTGAATGTAGGGTAACAGCATGGAACTTTCAAAATATAGAGCAACATATAAACGTCATGATTTGTCACCTTCAAATAAAAAGAGGTTATGTTGACCATCACCTCCAATAAATTTAACAAGAGCAAGCCTATAAGACAGTATTATTTGGCAAGACATTGATCTACATTTTCCACACTCAACCCAGGTGATGTAAATGGGTACCTGGCAGGAATTAATTCTTTGAAATGCTAGAGCGCGGTAATGGCAGCCGTGCTAAAACCAGGGTAATAATCTTCCTCTGCGCCTCAGAAGAGTTTACTAGATCGATGGTGCGTCACAAATGCTGTAGTGTTATTATTATTATTTTGTGTATTCCATTCTTAGAGACAAGGAAACCAAACAGGATCAAGGAGGAGAGAGCTTGAGGAACGTTTTGGTCATGAGCTGGTGGAGTTCCTTTCGCCCAAGATGACACAAGATGGAGAGAGCCAAGGAAGATCGTCAGGTTCAGCCGCTTGGAGGGTGGCCAGGGGAGAGAGTGGTGCTGGAGCATCGACAGGGAGTAGTCAGGTCTGTTGCTATGACAACAAATTTAATTTATCTGTGTTTAAAGGTAAAGATCAGTTTTGGAAACGCCCCCCTCTCAAAAAATGAAATGGAACTCTTATTACCAATCATGTAAAAGAATATGTTTTGACTAATACGTGATGATACAAATTTTGCCAGGAAACTGCCTACTTATTGATTTATTTGGTAAATTATTATAAAGGATAAAGGACATTATTAATATGTTATTTTGAAGCATTTTAGAGATAAAGGCATTTTATTTCAAATTGCTCTAGGGGAGCAATAAGAATGCCGTGACATGGACCTTCCATAATTTATTATATTTTCTTTCCCCCTCCTTTTCATCTAGACAAAGTATGTCTTTCGTCCAACGGAATCAGAGAAACGTGAGAAGCTCCTCCACGTCCGCTACAACACTGCCAGGGATAAATACATCAGGATATCAGATGGGAACCAGGAGACAGAGGACTGGGAGAAGTGTGTCTTCACCAGCATCTGTATGGTCAGGAAACATGAGTTGGATTGGCAGATGGTAAGATAATAGAGTGCTTTCGCAAAGACGACGGTACAGCTCTTCCGTCGTGTTTAGGGAACGAACGCTATCATGGCCGTGTACGGTCGTGAAAATTCTGGTTCGCACACGCGCAGATTGTTTTTTTGTTCGTGTTTCCGTCGGTTTGCAAAAGCGCACTATTAAATGTACAATGTTGGAGCTTTTAGAAAAATTAAAAACTTTTGAGGATGAAATAATACCAGAGAGGGAACGATGACTTCTATTGTAATGTACAGTGCGACCCAGAAAAAACAAAACAGAGAATTATTGATGTTTTATCATAACTTAATCACAATTATAATTAATAAATGACTCATATTTGTAAAGCTTAGATCCTCCTCATTTATTTGATGCAACTCAAATGATGCATATCTCACGCATGAGTGATTAAAAGCAATTTGAAGGAAGGAAACCATTTGGCGAGCGGTATCTGAATTTTGAAGAAAACTTCACATTTCTAGAAAGTTCATTTTCTGCTCTTTCATATGACACCTCAATCAGGAAAAATGAGCCAGGAATAACAAAATTCTGTTTGTTTAAAGTGATGCTGTCATTTCCATAATTAGATTAAACGAATTTGTTTTCACAGGCTGCCTGCCGTAGCAACAAACAGAATTGACAAAAGACTTAACTCTGTTTCCTTGACGATCAGACATAGACGAAAGACTTCCTTCATGGCTGATTGTCAATGAAATGGAGTTAAGTCTTTTGTCAATGCTGCTTGTTGCTACGGCAGGCAGCCAGTTTTGTTTTTTCTGGGTCGCACTGTATAGGTAGCTGCACATCTCTTTTTTATGTAACAGATTATATCATGCTTTGTGTGGTTTTGAATAAAATGAACTGAACTGAACTGAACATCTCTTTCCTCACAAAGACATGTTAAAGGATGAACGTCATAAGCTTGTGAATGATCCCTCAGAATTGTCATGCTATCATCAAAACCATGTTTAACCTTAAATTGTTATATAGTCTCATGTTATTTGAATGCTGTATCAAGTCAAAACCCAGTTTATTGAACATTGATAAACATTAATATCATTATGTCTGCGGCAAAATACTACAACCCATTTGACTACTGAATTCTCTCATTACAAGTAGGCTTAATACAGGCACTATCCAGTTTCTATAGGCAATGGGTTTAATGATAATAACATAACCCTTGCATTTGCATTGCCATTTATATTTTTGTTCTAAATTTTTTTTCTTCCAAATAGCAGTTGTTGTAAATAAAGAGTATTATTTCAAACACTGTAAATTGATCTTTCTTTCTTCCACTTTCAGGTATATCTAGCCAGAGAGGAGTCCATGGATAGGGGCTGGATTTCGTGGAAGTTTGATCTGAGCGGATCAGGTTTGGTGGTGGATAAGGTCAAAGTTCGCGCCAGCAGCAAGATCTATGAGAATGCTGAGGTCAAGTGGATGCTAGAGGGTGATGGAAATTCTACAAATCTAGATGGATCAGGTAAATATTGATGATACTTGAATTGGATGATCCAAAAGTCTGATTTTTTTTTCTACAAAATTGGAAACAATCATGACTTGAATACACAGAGAGAAGTTCAAAAGCAAAACAAAAGTTAAAGATTTAGGATTTTATTTATGCAAATGAGTTTGATAATATTCTTTTTTTTAATTTACATTTGCAGGTTCTTCAAGTCCTATGACAAGCAAAAGCTTTCCAAGATGAAGGGCATCTTATCGTGGAACCACAAAATGTTAATCTTATTTATACATGTTAAATGAAATTTTAGTAATTTAAGCCCCGTCAAAAAAGAGAAGTAATTAGACAGGGCATTTAGAGTTGAAATTTTAAAATGCAGTAGATCTTATCTTGATATGCATGTATTTTTGTTGATTAGTACATGCAACAGTTATTCGTAGCGGTCTTTGAAATCAATAAGATATTTTTACACTTTTGTTTCAGATGCTATTGTTGAAGTGACAGACTTGGCTGGATCCGTTCACATCGAGCTCAAGGCAGAGCTAAGAGGAGGGTCGATGTGGCAGCACACACAGCTGTTCAGACAGGGAGAGGACGCTAACAATGAATTTCCTCTCGATGTATGCATCTACCTCAAAGAGGGTTAAACACCTTCATGGCAGATATCACATAACTTCTATCTCTTTTAGCTGCAATATCTTTGAGGACACCAACCTGTGTGCCATCCACGCCAAGAGGGTTACCATCATGCCCCAAGACATAGACAGAGTACTGGTCAGACATAAAGCTACTTATCTGTGATTTTACTATTACTGTTTTTATAAAATCAGAGTCACAAATGTTGTTCATGGTCCAGATGTGTGACTGTAAAGGTTTCATACTCCAAACTAATTGAATTGCAACTCAGATTTATGGTAATTTACAAGGGCCTTTTACTGTGGAAACAGCGGTATTCAAACTTTTTGAAAGTTTTATGTCCTGAAAGATTTTTCAATGTAAGGTTTCATACATACATGGTGAATATGGTAGAAGAAAAGTGTGAATACTTTGAAGGCAATCCATAAATTGTGTGCACCATCTTCACTCTGTCTTTATAAGTAGTTTGTCAATGTACCAAACGCATTCATGCATGCTAGCCAATAACAACATTCTTTTCATTCTCCCGACCCTCCCTGTAATTTTACATTACCTTTTAAATGTTTTAAATGTTTGTCTTGGAACAATTTAAGTGGACAGATAATCAATCATGGAAAAAAAAATTGGGTCAGGTTTTAATGAATTTCTATTGTAACAAAAAAAATCAAATCATGCAATGGATGAATGCTTTCTAGGTTTATAAAAAGGAAAAAAAGGTCCACAATTTTGTTAGAGTTTTAATTATTTACTGTTATTTTTGTATTCTGAGCAAAGGAGTGTTTGAGTGTATGCAGAGATGAAAAAATGAATATTTTAATTTGGAGATCAGGGTTTTTATGTTATTTTACTTTAATACATTTAGTTTTGTAATTAGTAGCACAAATCAGATAAAAAAATTATCATTTAATGAACTAATATTTCTTAATTACATGACCATCAAAAAAGTATTCAATTTAATGCATTGTCTGTTTCTAGTTTTGAACAAATGGATATGCAGGCAATGTTGGTCCTGCTGTATTAGATGCAATTAATAGAACAAGACTGTTAAAATAGCCTTGGATTATTTCCCAAGAGTCCCTTAGATTGCATTATTAAATTTCAAAGAATTTGCGTCCGTCCTCATCAATTTGCTCTCAAAACATTCCAGAAAAAAGGTGAGAGCCGTTTGTTGTACATCCAACAAATGTACGTGTATATTAGGCATGTGTATATTAGGCGAGTGAAAAGGTAAATAAAGGGTGCGAGAAATTATGAAGAGGGAAACAGGAAGAGGGAGAGAGAGAAAGAAAAATAAAAGGGAGGGGGGAGAGGGGGTGGCATACAAAACACATATTAAGTTTTTTATATAGAGTTTAATTAATTTATACTTTCAGTTTAGATCTTAATATATGTGTAGAAGTACTATTGACAGCAATTTTTAGTTTTCATGTATAAATTTAAGGTAAATGTATATTTAATTCATTTTAAGAGGCAAATCTTCTTTTACTAGCTGATAATTTGAAAATAAAATGGATCATGGGAATACAATATTTGGTAAATGTATGCTCATTAAAGGAGCGAATACATGCATTTGTTAGACATAATAATTTAACTTATGAATAGTCTATTTTCATTTCTGTTTGAATGTTGCAAAAAATATTCCACCAGTACCGTATTGCATTTATCGCACGTATATATTTTAGCAATATTTATTCATAATTTATGTGAAAAATTTGATGAACTTATGAATTTCCAATTTCTAAATACATGTATTTATTCCAGATTTATGTCAAAATGTGTTTAAGCAATTTATTTCATCTGAGGGATGTCTCTACATTTTTGTATGAAAATTGTGGAATGTATATGTATCATCATCTGTAAATCTTGATAAGTATTATCCTCAGAGTACTTGAGATACATTTTCAGGTTTATTCTTATGTCATTAAATGTGATATTACAACACACTGAATCTCCATGTTATAAATTTCACTTTTACAGTTTCACAGAAATAACAGAAAACAGCTCAGTGACACAAGTCTTGAAATAAAGATCTTTTATTCCTCTATTCATCAATATATAAATTACATCATATGAAATCATTTCTCATTGGTCGGATATTCTGATTGTACACCTTCACTAAGGAATATAAAATGCATATGACGTCTCTCTTTTAATTATCTTTTTTTTTATACAAACATATTACATACGTAATAACATCTTCTCCCTCACTCGTACAGAATACATTTAAACAAATAGCATTAGTCTCCTTCGCACTTATATTCAATAAACTCTACATATTAAAATCATAAAATAATATATGAGAAGTCTTTTACAGACTATTCCGAAGAAATACATGTACCGCTCTATTTCTAAATACAAACCTTGCATAACATGCAACAGACAACTTGCAAAATATTTTTTTTTCACAACTCAGCGCTATCACCAAAGAAATCATTCATCTATTAATATATCCTCCGCTGAGAGCCACAAGGGCATTAATTTGATGGTAACTTTGAATTTAGGATGCATATATGGCCTTCTGGTTCTCAACAGACAATATTTTCTGTTCATATATTTTCCATGATATATATATATAGTCATTTGTTAGTGTACATTGTAAGGCTAGTTTAGGAAGATAAATCTTTGCTGATATACAGATATCTAAAATATAATTTGCTGAGGACCAGAAGGGCTTAAATTTCTTTTGCTCTCCAGTTGACAGGGTGGACGATATTGTTGTCTGGATCTAGAAGTAGACAACATATCATTGAAGGGCACACACAAAAATACTTACAAATGTGCCCTTTTTATATAGATGTGAAGAAAAAAAAATCAAAAGGCAGTTTCACATCCTAGAATACCATGTGACCTAATGATGAAGGCATGGTGTTACTAAAGTTTGGATTTAATCTACATGTATTAGGTAGTTAAATTCTTGTATACCGGTAAGTGTAAACTATTGTATAAGATTACAGTTTGAATAGTTGAAATGTAGGATACTTAGTTTTCATATAAAGCCCTAAAATCTTCTTCAAACATTACTATTAGTTTCCATTGCATCTTCAATATAATTATTTTGTCAATGTTTGTGATACATACATGTTTGCCATTACAATTTGTAATTCAGCAAAAATAACTCACTGAAAATAACATTAAAATATTAAAATGTTGTATTGTCTAATTTCTTGTAGAGGCCACTTGACTTAAGCCACAAGAATAAAACTGAATTTACTTAATTCAATCACATGCTGCAAAATAAACATTT
>JARBES010000131.1:29316164-29332344 GCA_030265145.1 Strongylocentrotus pallidus | reverse complement strand
GACTCTGATGCCTGGAGCTGTTTGGTACTGAAGAAGCCGTTCATCTCCACACCAAGAAGGCTGTTGTCATTGTCCTGTGTCTTGATGATGAGCCGGGCGAGGGTGTCCTGCCACCCAGGTATCTTGGCTATCTGTGTCCTGGCGTCAGGCTGTGTGTAGAGGATGTGAAGAAGCTGGGTGCAGGCTTCTAACTTGACCAACGCATTGGCTGAATGAAGTGTCTTCAGAACAGCAAGTAGGCCTCTATGATTCAGTTGACCCTCTGAAACAGAAAAAATGATGTCATATGACGTCAATACTAGAATCTCAAAATTTCAAGTTCTATTCCTTAAACTTGGTGTTCTATCTCATCCAACTTCTCTTTTCTCTTTCATGTGTTTTGCACTCTTAGAAGAAAAAAAAATCATCACTTTCTTCTCTTCACCTTTATTGAACAAAACACAAATACTTCATTTCACTGTGCAATCTTATCTTCGATCAACAAGACCAAGAACATAACCATTATTCCTGCAGCCTAATATATGCAAAGAGCAAAAGGTGTATTAATTTCATGTTTTAAGTATATGATTTAACAACCTCCTTAGTAAGAGTAGACTATATACAAACTCTACAGTACAGTCAAGTCTGTATAAGACTACTTACAGAAGAAAAGAGAAGTGATAGGTGGTCTGTATGTACATGTTTTTTTAGCATGTGTTCCAAATAAAACACAGTTTAAGTGGAAACAAAACATTGCTCTTGGAATAGACATTTGGTCTTTCCATAAGATGGTCACTAAAAGCAGGTTTTACTTTATATGAAAAAGAGTATGGTCTTACCTGTGACCAGTTCCACGAGTGTCCTGGCTACCGACATGCTGACGGCAGCATGTTCCATCAGTAGGGTTAGACCAGAGAAACCAATGTCTTGAAGACGGATCCTGGTCTTGTTCTTCTCCTGGACCTTGGTAGAGTGCAGCATCCCAGCAAACAGCTGGTGAAAGGACGAGCGGAAAGAGGGAAAAAATAATCATGTAAAATCATAGGGAATCTGCTATAGAAGGTAGGGAGGTGCAATAACTTGGTTGTTAGAAACATAAAAGAAGCAAACAAGAAACACTATAATGTATTTCGGACTGAATGTCATATGAAGGTGTCATGTGTAGCACAGTCATCACCTATGAACATGAAGGACCCACCAGACTCTTCATAAAGAGAAGGGGAAAACTCTGATGTAGTGGTCTATCTGTGCAAACCAGTAACATTGGGAGGAGAGACATCCGAGGGATATACACTGTAGAGATTGAGTTTGTCCTTTTGCTGCCTGGTAAGGGTGATGCCAAATACTTAATGATTAAGATAAACAAAGAATGACAAGGGGAATCAAAGATGAATGTAAGAACAAAACAACAAAACAACATAAAAACAATTTAAAAGACACAGAAAGAACAATTTTTACAGAAAAAGAGGAGGCGCTATGGCTCAGTGGTAGAGCAGTGGTCTCGTAACCGGGAGGTCCCTGATTTGAAACCAAGTTGATGCACTTGTGCCCTTTGGTAAGGAATTAATCCTCATTACTAAGTCCCTTGTAGATGCTTTGTTAGCAGCCAGGTAAAATACACCATCAAACTAAACCAAAATCAAACCAAACCAAACCAAAATGAGAAAATTAAAGATGGTACATACCTTGAGTACTCTGACTTGGACTCCATCTGAATACTCTGGCCTGGTCAGGAGGACATAAAGGAGGTCTGCAGAGCCATGCTCATAGAGGAGGAGAAGTAGCTGGTCCTTACCTGGAGTCTCCATGAGGGATAACAAAAGATCCAGGGCCTCCTCAATCTGGACCAAATATCAAAACAATGAGAATTTAAGAAAAAAAAGAACTTGAAGAACTAAAACAAAAGGTATATTGTCTAGTCATCTTGAAAATATATGAAAAAGAGTCATATTCATAAATTCTGCTGGTACGATGTCTCATTAAGATTGTTTAGAAGCATGATTATCAATTTATACTCTTCATTAGTAAACACATAATCATTCCCTGTTTGAATATATATATTTCCAATAAAGCTACATGAGCTCTAAAATTGTGTACTGGTGTTTTAAAAGAGTAAACAATCTATTACAAATGAATAAATACATTTAAATCTGACAAGTTGTTCTAATTTCAAAACAGATGTATATGAACCTAACTCAACACAACAAACAGAAACAGATCTGTTACTAAACTTCAGCCATAAGTTCACACAAAGCAATGTATCAAAACTTTTAATGACTAAAACAATTGATGGTCAAGAACTTACCAGGGCCTGCTCCTTCACAGCGGCAATGAATCCTAGAACACACTGCAGCTCCTGATGGTTGATGCTGCGGTAGACGTAGTATCGGATCAAACCCCGCAGGGAATGTCTGATGGCCTTGGAATCATCTACCGTGATATCTGTGTCACCACTGCGATTGAATCAAAGCAAACAGCAAAGTTGTATGACATAGTCTGGTACTATGTAAAATTTGTTCACATCTACCGGTATATAGTTTTGCAGTTGACAAATCGTCTCGAGAAGGCTGGTTCACAAAATTGAAGAGACCAATAGAGTCACCTGTTTAGCATGAACCTCTATTACTAATACTTTTCTCTCTCTTTCTCTCTCTCTCTCATTATGTAAACATTGATATCTATCTATATGTACCAAAGAGGTACTGATATCGAAAATACCAGAAATACAAATATTTTGTAGATGCAAGGAAACAGATACCCTTTAACAGCTGTATATGATCTTTGTTATCAAGTATTCATCATTTATAATATTCCACCCCATTCATACCTGTAGTATGTTCTGATGACATCTAGCATGAATTGCACTCCATATGCCTTGCGAAAGGTCTTCCTGTTATCCTTGATGATTGTTGCTAAGTACTGTATGTGACCTGAGTTTACAGATGGGAGATTAATTTAGAAACATGAACTCTGGAAAACACTTGCTGAACAAACATATCTTAATCTATAGAATTGCATAAAATGAGTAATTGTATAATAATCATTAATTTGGGGTTCATAATAATAGTTGCAGTTGATGGTAAAACAGGACATTACAAGCAAAGACTAATCAGCTGATGAGCAAGAATTTTGAGATTGAATTAAAGATAGCAACAGAGATTTTGGCTGCCTAAGAATGCTTATCAGAAACAGCAAACTTGATATGATCTGATTTCAGAGATAACTCCCCTTTATCTCGCTCTCCCTCCCTCCCTCCCTCCCCTCCCTCCTTCCTCCCTTTTCTGTACTGCATTGTTTTACCTATCCTAACAGGGAAATCACTCCTGCTCCATATCCTGAAGTCAAAGAGAAGGTGACGGTGAGCAGACTTCAGGAGATGGGGGCTTCCTGCGCAGACAGACTCAACAATGAGTTGAACGGCCATCAGGACATTGACGTCTATCAGGGAAGACTCAGCCTGAAGGAAGAAAAAGAAATACATTGGAAATAATTCAATGATTGATAGTATTTTGATGATAGAATTAGCAACAACACAACAGTATTATTAATGATGTTCCAATTAATTAAAGGGAAAAACTATGAAAAAGAAGAATGATATACAAATATATTGTATAATATTCTTGGATAATATAAAATTAATGACAATGCTTCTTGAGAAGAACAACAATGATGCTTACAATGAAAATATTAAGGTCCCGCTGCGGCACTAATGTCCTTTGGCAAGACATTGATCTACATTTGCCACACTCAACCCAGGTGATGTAAATGGGTACCTGGCAGGAATTAATTCCTTGAAATGAAATGCTAGAGCGCCGCAGTGGCTGCCTTGCTAAAGCCACGGTAATAATCGGGGCAGCGCCAGGAGCGTCACAACGTGACGGACATGTGCGCTTTATAAGAAACCCCCATTATTATTTTTATTATTATCATAAAGATCACTCTACACAGTAATTGATAAATGAAAATAGCAAGCCATCTCTAAAATTGTGGGTCAAAATCTTCATCCTAACACAATATTTCAGCTGTTAAGGTGTCTCAAAATCACATTCCCTGAGATGTCGTTTAACCAACTTTAACTAACTTGATACAACTTCATTTTGGTGTATGACACATATTTTTCACATACTTCAATCTGAGATATCTATGGCTGGGGATTCAGTGGATCAATTACCTTCTGGAGTAGAGCTCCTATTGTCGCTAAACCTTGTGTTTTGTGAAGGAGTTCTTGGTTGATGGAATGTCCAATACAAACATTCTTCAGTAGGGATAGAAAGCCTGAGATACGATTCCTCTCTAGCCTTGCCTCTGTACATAAAACATGGTACAAATGAATGTGTAAGAAACTGACTGGTTTAAATGTTTTAGATTGTATCAACATGACAAACTAGAAAACAAAATAATGACTCAACCCATCAAAATTCCCCTCCACTTTGCCTCTTGATTCTGTCAATGAATGAATGAATAAATTAATTAATTGAGGGGTCCATCTGTTAGTCCGTCCATCCATCCTTCCATCCATCCATCAATCAATCAAATCAATTTGTCATTCAAATAAATATCAACTTATTCAACATGAACTTACTCAATCAAGAATCACTCACTCAAACACTTACTAAATCAACCATATAATAAACCATCCGATCAAACATTTGATAAGTAAACTTACATGTAAATATTATTCAATCAATCTGACGAGGCCATCATTGGGTGTAATGATCATTATCACTGTTACTTTTACAGTGAAACCTGTCTATAAAGACCACCCACGGGAGGCAATCAAAGTGGTCTTTATAGGCAGGTGGTCTTTATGAACACGTTCCTATATTACATGTTTCAATGAGAAACCATTTTCAAGGGAAACAAAAAATGTGGTCTTTCTATACAGGTGGTCACTAAAGCAGGTTTGACTGTATCACTATTATCACAAGATTCATTTATCATTAACTTCCATCACAGGAACTCACCACATTGCATATTCATTGGCAGGATCTCCCAGTCGGTGTCCACATTGTCCACATTGACCGATGCTGTAGGGGATTCTATTTCCTCTGGGGTCGTGACCTCTGATCCTGCTTGGCCTTGGAGCGACAGTTCCAGGAGGGGAAAGAGGCCCTGGACCCCTCCTATGCAATTCAGTACATCCTGGAGTTAAGAATAGAGTATGATTAAGATATGTTGCACGAAAAAAATTTGCATCAAGACTCCATCTCTTGTTTCTCATCTCTGATATAGACTGGTTCATCATCATCTTGTTTGCGCATGAAGGATCTTCATCAAGTTTTCTTGTTTTCCCTCAAGCGCATGTCAGAGTCTTCATTTCAATTTTTCCTTTAAGGTACATAGTAATATAGTAATCATGAAAATGCTGACTAGTTTTGTTAAAGTGAATAATAACATTTTAAAATGAAAATGAAGAAATCCAATTTTTCTATTAAGACTGATCACAGACTTTTTTCTTCCTGCTTGTTCTACATGAATTGAGCAACACTGGACTGTGAATTTCTGCTGAACATCTTTCCTGGCTCTAATTAGGCCCCATAATTGTGAATATTGAATATCAGCTTGCTCTACTCATTGAATTCCACATTAAATAACAGTTCTCTTAGATTTGTGAGTAGAGTCTTCGAAAATAGCAGTAATGGCCCAGCAATGGTTAACTACTCAAATGCATGAGTGCCTACCGTAAGCACACTGTCATCATGAACATACCTTGAGACGACCAGTACTGCAGCTGTGACCCGTCAGAGAGCCATCATAGGGCTGGTTCCTGGACAGATCCATACAGGTACTGTCCTTGCAAGCCTTACCATGGTAGTAGATCAAGACCTTGCTGTTCAGGTCCGCCAGGTCGGGATCGTCGACCTGGAACAAGGTCAGTACGTTGGGACCTTTGGAAAGAAGAATGGATTTCATTAGAGCTATGGTATGTAAAAGATGAGTGATTTCATTCATGAGTCCACAAGATTCCTTGTTTGGAAACCTATACCTTGAATAGACTAGTTTGTTAAGGGAACCCTACATCATAACATTTATAAACACACATGATGCCTTCTGATTCTCAAGTGTTTCCTTAGCATATTAACATAATACACATAATCATACTAGATGAAAAATGTACAAAATTAATGTGTCAGATACAGGAAATAACAACAACAAAAAACTAAGTTGCATACATCATATAGCATGCATTATCTTCTTTTCAGAAGTTTGCATTTCCGTTTGTTACAGCAAGCCTTTATCCTGTACCTTTTAAAAGTAATCAACAACAACACATACTCACCAGCTGCGTAAAGTTTCTTGACCTGTAGTGGGGTGAGGGTATCATAGAACACACAAGCACTACCCATCTGACCTTGAAGTGACCTTGAGGAACCCCATTCAAGGTACTTCATGTCTGCTGGAACCATGCTGACAGGGGTTTCCTGGGAAATGAATGGAAAGGTCAGAGGTCATTGGTTAAATATTGAATTGAATTATATAGTTATGTTGAGGTCTAGCGGATAAGTCACGACGCGGCACTAATCTACATTTGCCACTCTCCACCCAGGTGTGAATGGGTACCTGATATGCTTGAGGGCTAGTTACTTTGGCAGCTCGGGTACAACCAGGGTAATATGTGTAAAGCGCCATGAGCGTCAGAGCCTGTTGGATACCGTCACTATATAATTATCATTATTATTACTTTTAAAGGCTTTTGTGGATAGGTTGCTTTTGATCAACGGTACATTACATTTCATTTAGAACATACACAAACGCACAAACACAAAAAGGCTACAAGCCTTAAATCCTTGTAATCCGTTTGACATTACCTCTGACATAGACTGTGACTGGCCTTTCAAGACACGCAGGGTAAATGGCCTCTTAGACGAGATGGTGGTCGTTGATGTCGATCGCGGTCTCATCGCGGCGGCGGTGGAATCGATCTCGTCTTCCTGCTCCAGGGAATTGAAGGTCGGCGGAGAACTGATGAAGCTGGAGACAAAAGGCTGTGCAGGAGAGGATGATATAAGAAAAAAATAAGTGATGAACTTGAATAGTATGAGTGAATGTTATTTTTACAGATGTCTTTAGTTACATTAAATAACCGTCATGCATATTTCTGAACGAAGCCAAATTTAAGAATAAGGAGTTCTTTATTCTCACAGATACCAGGAATTGGTTATCCCGTTTGGGATATTAAAGATTGTTATAAAAGCATATTTTTTGCTTTTGAGATCTTTTAAATGACTCATTCTTCAATAAAATTAAAATATGGGGTGTGCATGTGTCATAAAATGCTACTGGAACAGAGAGTAGATGGGATAGAGAGAGAGAGAGAGAAAGAGGGAGAGAGAGGGGGCATTAAAAGAGAGAAAGAGAGAGAGAGAGAGAGAGAGAGAGAGAGAAGAAAACAAGTTGATGATAACTCAAAAGAGAAAGAAAAGAAGGGGGTCTAAGAGAGAGAGAAAGGGAGAGAGAGAAAGGGAGAGAGAGAGAGAGAGAGAGAGAGGGGGTGGGATGGGGCATTACAAAGTGAGAGAGAAGAAAAATAAATTTATGATAACGCAAAAGATAAAGAAAGGAAGGGGGTATAATAGCTATACCAGTAGAGACATAATTAGATGAATGACAGCAAAGGTAATATTTTGACAGAAAGAGACAGAGAGCTTGAGACCTAGACGGACACAAATAGGCAAAAACAAAAGTATGATTTACCTCTCCCATGGCGGGAAACTTGAGCTGTGATGTTTGCCTGAGATAACCATCAATAAAGGTGGACAGCTGACTCTGAACAAAGGGACGCTTGGAACCATAGTGGACTATGTTGACTTGATGCTGCATCAGAAATAGATAATAATAATAATTAAACATTTTTATACAGCGCATAACACATACATGTAGGCAAATTGCATGTCTCTATGCACTTTAAGAAAAAAATAATGCACTGAGTTCATGATTCTGATTATTTATGAAGTGGTGAAGAGATATGTCTTCAGAGAATTGATGACGGTAATAGCTAATAGATATTAAGTCAACACAGAAAACTTTCATTGGTTTCAGAAATAAGTATAGTTTCATCTTCTACCGACCTTACCATATGGTAGGCACACTTTTCATCCATTCCTGTGAACGATTTCGCTTGGCTAGGTCCATAATAGTAGAAATACTTGTTAATTTCAAGATTGGCAGACTCTCAAACCATTTTTTTAGATACTGAGTTCAAATGCACACAAATGTTGTACATGATAAAATTGTCAAAATGCATACAAACTAAATATCAAGTAAATATTAATCAAAATTACAAGCATTGATCACACCAAATTTAGTGAACACTGGACAGTAAATAACATATACAGGTGTCTCTAATACTGGCTGAAAATGTTATTTTTTAAATTTTTTTAGAAGCATGAATCTTTCTCGTAAATGATCCAAACATGCCAGTATTTTACCAAACATATCCAGGTTTATTGGACATAATAATGTATATATTGCTTCAAATAAATACAAAATCATGAATATTGGAATATTGAACAGGGGGGGGGGGGGGGAATTATAATTTCTTACCCAGTTATTATCTGTGATTGGATAAACAGTGAGAGATACAGAGAAGAATTCTTTCTTGGTGCAGACAGCTACAACCAGGACACCATCCAACGTGAAGAATGCTTCAAAGCCGCATCCACTGGCAGTGTAGAAACTGATCAGGTGAAGGGAAGAGAATCAGATCAATAATAATAATAATAATATTAATAATAATAATATGCCGTTCTTGTAAAGCGCATATTACATTATGATATAATGTCTCTATGCGCTTCCAAAAGACTTTAGATATTATTACCCTTGCTTTAGCTCTGGCAACCGTAGTGCTTGTTGCATTCAAGGAATGAATCCTACCAGGTACCCACTTACTACACCTGGGTCGAGTGAGGCAAATGTAGTTTAATGTCTTGCCAAAGAACATTAATAGTGCCATGGCGGGATTCCTTGTGGTTCACAGTCCAGATGCTTATCCACTATACCACAACACAAGTATAGTACAGTATCATAAAACAGTTACTGTACACTTAGTTGTGATGATTTGCCCCTAAAAAAAATTGGAATCACAAAACTAGAACTCTGCATTGGTGATACTGCTACACTAACATACAATATAACACAGAAAATAACTCTCTATCTCTTTACATATGTTATTCACTCCAAACCAAGAGAAATACTTGCGCACAATGTCAGCCCATCTTCATTCATTAACACTTATAATCATAATTTTACTATGGCCTATTACTGTTTCTTTGTTTGTGCAAACAAAACAACAGACAACTGCAATGAAAAGATATTTTATATAAAACATTGCACAAAATATAGTCATTGTCTTCTTATCCAATTAACTCATTGCCTACTGGTACCGGGTAGTTTATGTATGAAACCCATTGGGAATATAAGAATTCAGTACTCAATGGGTTAAATTACAGAAAGGTGAGTACCTGTAGAGTTGCCTTCTGTAGAGTCCCTTCTCGAGAGTGACGGGCGTGGTGTTGAGACACACCCATGTATGAAAGCTGAAACTACTCCCGGGCCACTTCTTGATCACTGGTATTGAGATACCCTGTAAAGATGATAAGGTAGAGGAATATCTTAGATCATATCATATTAATAACAAAGTTTCTTATGAGTTTTAACAATAATAAGATCATCAATAATCAGATACCCTCATATAGGTACATTAAAGAAAATGGACCTGGACAATTTATACATGTAACTTACACAATGATTTACTAAATTTACAACATTTTCCAAGAATGATTTAAATAGAATACATTATATTCCACATAATAAGAATCTTACTCTACGATTGGTCAAATGTTAATCACATGATGAAATATATTTTCGCCCATCATTGGTGGGAGAAGAAAAGTTTGTTACACTGTGTACTATCTTGGGCTCACTGTGTACTATCGTGGGAACACTGTGTACTATCTTCGGTGAAAGTGTGTCGCACTGTGTACTATCTTCAACGCAGCAGGCGACTACGGCCACTGCGGTGATGTGGCGAGAATTACACATTTAATTTTAAACGTTGCGTATATGTACGTAGGGCATGCACTGTACGTATCGTACACCATTTGCTAGCTTTTAATTGACGACTTGTTGCTCTAAAATGGCGGAAGAAGTTAATTGGAATAGCATTGTTGGTAAGTAGATCAAACCTACCCCCCCCCCCCCACCCCATCATGCCATCGTACAGAAAATAGAATCTAACACTAAGAATCTAGACCTAGATCTAGTACTATAGATCTAGTAGAAGTCTAGTAACTGTAGTGTTAGAACTAGGCCTAACACTAAAAACAGTTAGATTGTCTTTCCAGTGAAATGTTTCCGATGTGGAATATAAAGCAAATAATCGCCTTTTTGTTTCAGGCAATGGCAAACTTTAACTTCCTCGGCAATCTGAATGTCTACGCTATTTTTCAGAAGCGAATCCAGATCGCCTTGGAAGTGATAGTTTGTCCCATCACCTTCACCAACGGTTATTATTTGCTTACTAATGAACGCACAAGGGTACTGGGTGTTATAAACAAAGAGTTGAAATCCATCTTGAAGTAGGCTTCTGTGCAGTATGCCTTCATCAGCCACCTTTTGAAAATCAGTCCCATTGCTAGTGCCAAAGAATGGAAGGGACTTTGTTGTCAATAAAGGTATTATCACTTATTGTTAATTAAAATATGACGTCCACTGTATGATGAGGGGAATAAAAAAAAGCTCTCATAAAACGGTATCATGGAATGCTAGAAGACAAGAAGTATCTTACTGTTTCATCGGCTTGAAAGTCAAAGTAGTGATGAGCGCTGAGCTTGCCCTCCTTCCGAGCCATTCTAGACAGCGCCCTCATGAGTCTCGTGCAATTACCGGACAGTGATTGGTCATCCTCACCTCTCATTAAGCCAATCAGAGTCTTGAGTTGAGATGATGTAATGCTGTAAGCTCCAAGTGACTCTAGAAGGCCTATTAACCTCTCTGGATTAAAGGAAAAAAAAGGAGGATAGAGATAGAGATACAGAGAGAGAGAGAGAGAGAGAGAGAGAGAGAAGATTGAAGTTGATCCCATTCTTACATGATGTAAAAATTAACTTTAAGCAATGAGATCATCTGTGACCTTCAACCGCCTTGGTAAAATTCAAGATTTCATAGGTACTTAATTAATATTCAAATTTTCTATCAAATTTGAGTGACAAGCTGAAGAACATCTTTGTTTGTGGAGGTGTTGTTATCTAGTTGACAAGTCACCTAACTGTCATGGCACTAGCATTCATTGACAAACGTTAATCTACATTTGCAACTCTCCACTGAGGTGAAGTAAATGGGTGCCCTGTAGAATGCTTGAGAGCTTATCATGATAAATGTAGCTAAGCTAAAGGTGGGGTAATAATATGATTGAAAGGCCCAAAAAAGAAGAACAATGAGGCTATCTAGAATAAATATGAACATAAAATTTAAGCTACAAGAAAAAATAAAAGATTTATGTTATATAGTATTAAAAATATAGTTGATTTTTTAACCTTTTATGATTTTATTAAGGCTATTTTTGGATTCAAGTAAAAATCAGATGCACATCATACCTTCTGTTTTCCGATGCAACTGTTCCCTGCACTGCAGAGCTCTGATGACCCCTGACACGATACCGTCATAGCAGCACTGCATGCGGTTGTAGTCACATGACACGCAGCTGTGGGCCAGGCCGTCGACGACAAACTCCTGGAGGGTGGGGTTGTGATGGATGAGGGGGAGGAGGAAGAGAAGGAGGGAGACCACACCCGTGTTCTGGATGAGCAGCTTGTTGTCTGGTTTGTAAGGTGTGTCAAATACCTTGAAGGAGAAAAAAAGAAATGTGTCAAAGCCTTGGTAAAGTATGCCTTTTTAGTTATGATTCTCGGTGAGAAAAATGTGGATGTTCATTTCTTAAAATCATAATGATAATGGTTGTCATAAATAAGGCAATACTGTAAACTGGAAAATCAAATGATTTTTTAAACATCGAGCTCTATAATGTTCTCTTCTTTCACTTTAATGAACTTAAATGTCAAGATAACTATATCAATCCATTAACACCTTGATGTTGTCTTATATTGGTATATATAGTTACTCTGTATCTTACACTGTAGAAGTATAGAGCTAAAATGATTTAGAGCCATGATCTTGGTTTATTTAAGCTATTGCTAACCATTAGTTTGGTATCTTGTTTCATTTATGTATTTCAATACAGGATTTCACAAAAAACAGCTTATTGCATTGGTCTATTTTAAGAAAGATGAACAAACAATTTACTTCCGCATTGTTTAGACACATGGCATTACTGTAAATGACCTTAACAATTGGACAAGGAGTTGATGTTACATACCATGTCCATCAAGGTTTCAATGAGTTCCTGCGACGGGCTCCCAAGCCTATCGATGAGCTCCCCAAGCTTGTCGTAACCTATCGTCTCTTTGAAGATCTCCTTGGCGTAAAGAGACCCATTGAGAATAGCACCAAGGAGATGAACCGTGAAGAAGACAGCTAATTGCTTGTTGCCATCGGAAACCTATAAACGATACAATGTTACAGGACTTACATCTTTTGAAGACTGCATGCTTGTAAACAGACAGGTTCTTAAACATGATACTAAAGGAAAATAGTTGTATGACTGCCATTTGCAGAAAAAATAAGACTAAACTAAATTAAGAAATACAAAAAATAGACATAAACTGTTTTATGAGAAATATAAGAGCAAGAGAGAGGGTGGGAGAGAGAGAGAGAGAGGGAGAGAGAGAGAGAGAGAGAGAGAGAGAGAGAGAGAGAGGGAAGGGAGAGGGGGATCAAAATCGAGATCGAGCTATCCCATTTCCAGGTGAACGTCATACATGAAGACGTAAAATTTCATATGACAACCTCATATAATACAATGCTTTAGTGTGGTTGTGTGAAACATTTCTGTCTCAGAGTGGTTTGCAAACATGCCATTATTCACAGGACTGCAATTTTTTAAGGCAAGATTTTATTAATCTTTTATGAAAATCAAGTAAATAGATCTGACACTTAAACCATTTAAACTACATGTACTAATACAAATTCTATCAATAAGTATTACATCAATTTTGAATAGATCCATTAAGAAAAAGAAAGCCTAGCACAAAGACTTACTGTTGCTGTTTCTAAGATGGTCAATAGAGTTGTGAATACATCTGCTTTGACAAACGCCCTCTGGAGGCTGCTCTTGATGCTGCAAGAATCTAATAGTGTCTGTGGGATGCTTCCTGTGAGAGCAAAGAAGCACCATGATATGAATCTTCTCTAATGCAAAATTAATACAAAGTGGAGGGAGAGAGCCTTCGCTCACGGAGGACCATCACTCTGTAATTGTTTACCTCGAGGGATCAGAGATAAGAGATATTCCTACAAAAGAATCTTTCAAAAGCAACCTTAAAACTAACTTTTTCCAGTTTGCTTTTAGTTGATCTGATTTGTCTTCTTTTTGTGATATTTTTGTTTTGTACAAGTATGTTTATGTATTTTTAAGTTCTGCACTAGTGCGCTTTAAGCATTTAATTTGAAGTGGCTTTGGCGCCTTATAAATCCTATAAATTATTATTATGTATTTCAAATTGCTGCTCATAGAAGCAGACTAGAGTTGAACGCTATGAAGTGCCAGAGTCGTATCGAAATGAGGTCGATATGACGATCTATTACATTACTAATCATTGTTTGCTTGTGCAAAGTAGTTTAAATACATACAGATTGTGTTTTCAGTAATAATTGAGATGTCTTTTAGTTTTAATCACAATTTATGATTTTTCCTTCATTTTTCAAATCTTATCAGCATTTCATTTATATTATACTAATGAGATTTGGTGCTATCGGTCTAATATATCTTGCTCTTGTGCGCCTAAATGGGAAGATATGTTTTCTGTAAACAATAGCACATGGTAGGTAATTTTTGCACATTATCAGTAACATATGAAGTAGCAGTTGTAAAAATAACACACATATTGTATCATCACAATTGCTATCAAATCTTTTTACAATCATGATTTTGAGGTAACTTAATACCGGATTTGAGAGGGCTGATCACAAGATAGCATGAAACAATTCTGGAAGCTACTTACTGAATATTGCATATTGTACACCACTGTTTCTATGGCTACTCCTCAAAGCCTGAAGAAGTTGCTCCAACAACTCACTCAGCTCTACCTGCCTCTGTTATGCAAAGAAAATTAATAAAATACAAATGAATTAATAAAAAGATCAAGCATCATTTAAGAGTGATATTCATGCATAACAGTTTTATGTACATGCATAACAGTGATATACATGCATAACAGTGATATACATGCATGACAGTGATATACATGCATATTATGTTGATGAACATGCATTTACATTTTAACAATCTTATACATGTTTAAAGACATAATCTATATAATCACAAAGCAAATCTTACAGTAACTTGTTGCTCTGTTCTAATTGATGAATAATTTTTGAGAGAGCTACAGGTAGCAATTTTGATACTCAGATTATTTCTTGAATACACCATTCTAAACACCATTTGATAAAAAAAAAAATTCAAAGGAAACCTGCAAACAATATTTCTTTTATTAAAAGCTCTCATACCTTTTATGACATTCCCACATGAACAGCCTAGATAACAAATACCTATGTAATTCTTTTTATTTCTGTATTCAATTCTGAGTCTCAATGACCTATACAAGTACATCACAATATCTTGTATACTACAATTTCTTGTATATCAGTATTTCTTGCATATTTCAGATAGTTTCCAGAGAAATGCTGCATGAGACTGGACTCACTTCTTCAGGGCAACAGCTGTGTATGACCTTGATCATTTGTACCAGACATCGGAGTACCAGCTCCGTAACCGAGTGTTTCTCAGAATCAGGCCCTTTGGTCACGCCATGGTCTGACTCGCTCGTCAGCAGGCGAAAAAGCATGTCAACTGTAGGGGGCGTGGTTGCCATCTGTGCGTTGGGCTAAAATTATGTAGAGGAGGGATTTTAGATTAGAATAAAGGGTCATTTAGACACAAGTTTCAAGCCTACTAAATAATAACAAAATCTTAAAGCAATCACAAAGACCTAAGAAATACCACATACATGTAGATTAATCAGTGACAATGTGGAGTGATCGATCATTTGGAATAAAGTTCAACAAACGTTGTACAAGACATCTCTGCATCATTAATATATATTAATTATAAAATGAATTAATATAAATACAAATTGAAATTGAAATGAAAACTAACACAAAACTAGGAATTTTATTTATGCTTTGATTTGAACATTCACTACAATTTCATGGGGAATATTAAAGATAACTATTTCCACGTCAAATGATGATTTTGCTAGTCCTTTACTTATCATAATCAAGAGTTACATAAAGGGTTTCTCAGAAGAAAAAAACTAGGGATATTATGATTACCTTTGAACCTGTGACGATAGCACCAAACATGTGAAGGACGTGACAATGAAGGCCAGACTTGATGGCTATCGACCAGGTAGGATTAGATAAACAATCTAGAAGAAAACAAAAAGATAAAATGAGGAGAAATTATGAAGAGTAACTTTCTTGATGTAAATCAAGCATACACAATTACACATGTATATGTATTACAAAAGACAGATTTTACACAGCTGTTATCATAGAAATAATGTGAAACTCTAAAGAGGCATGGGTGACGACATTAGAGAGAGTGAGAGAGAGAAAGAGCAAAAGAAAAAGATGGGTGGGGTGAAAGAATGAATGAGACATAATAACATAAAGGAAGAGAGAGAGAGAGAGAGGGAGAGAGAGAGAGAGAGATGAAGTATGTGTGTGTGTGAGAGAGAGAGAGAGAAAGATAGCTTTAGAATAGAGGGACAGATTGAGAGAATTTAGAGAATGAAGTGCAGGGAAAGAAAAGAAAGGGAGTTCTACAAAGAGGAAGATGGTAGAATAATACTGGAAAAAATGATAAAAAGAGACAATAAATGAATACCATAAGCCATCTATCCTTTCAAATAATGTACAAAACGGCACAATGAATTTAAGAAGAAACATATTAGCGAGAGACAATATAAGATTGAACATCCAATAAGATATAAAAAAGAAAAAGAAACAAGGAAGCAAACATGAAGTTACCAATAACTAGGACGGTAACCTTATCCCTCTACTGCCAGCGATACACCACTCATAC
>JARBES010000131.1:29267662-29282859 GCA_030265145.1 Strongylocentrotus pallidus | reverse complement strand
TGAATTTGAAAAATTTCTTCTGTTTTGGTTTGTAAAATTGCTCTATGACGGAGGCATCATTTTCGACTGCGCGCAGTTGAAGTTCCATCTAGTTTAAGTATAGCATCATAGGAAAGTTTAATTTTACTAGATTAATGGATCCTGTACTATATATATGTATTTTTTTGTTCTTCAGGATGGAGTATTTCAGGTACCTATGCAAGCTGTGCTTCCGAAGCATGAACTCTCTCTTCCCAGCCAACTTAACTTTGGCATGTGTGCCACAAAGGACTTCACCAAACTCACATTTGAGCTCTCAAACACAAGGTATAGTAGTTGAGATAATGAGGGTTAGAAACATGATAATGATAATGATAACATTTTAGTCACTGTAGATTTTACTGATTGAGACGATAAAATCCAAATTCATATTGATGAAAGCAGATATATCACATAAAAAAGTGACAGTATATCCTAGTCTGTAAAATTATTGAGATCAACACTCTACTTAAATTAATCTGTTTAAATTTCTGCTCTTCTTTATTATTTTCATGTAAGAAGAAATATGATAATAATTTCTTTCAAGTCTCGAGTTGATGACACTCCTTGTACTAACCTCATAGTTTGGGAGCATTCAATTAATTTTACAATACTATAGCATAAGATTATGTACTTTAAATTTGCCTTTCATATTCCTTCCTTTTTCATTTTTCACCCCACAGTGAGCTAGTAACAAAGTTTGCTTGGTCCGTGAGCTTACCTTTCGTGTTGGAGCCATCGACAGGCACTCTGGAACCCAAGTCAAAATGCACCATCACAGCGACCTTCAAACCCACCTCTGCTGTCGTCTATGAGACGGTGGCTGAAGTGCATTATGGGTCAGATTCCCTGACTTGTAAGAAGATGCTCAAATTGGAAGGAATAGGTGAGTGTTCATCATCAAGGCATCATAGTCTTGGTATTTTCATGTGAGATGGAAGGAACTAAAAATATGTAAATTATTGTTGCAATTAATAGGGATGGTTTTAAAGTGCATATCTTATGCACTTTATAAGCAGAAATTTATATCATACATGTACATTCCTTTTCATTAAAATATTCACCACGACAGTAGAATTTTGTTTTGACAACTCATGCTTAAAGCTTAAAAGTATGAGTATTTCCTGTTTTACACTATGAGATCAATGTATAAAGTGAAAAAAACGTAAGTTATATTAACTTATTTAAAACAATAATTTTCATCATTCAGCAGTACATTCCACTTTTTTGTCAAGAAAATCAATCATTGAGTTAATCTTTTCACTTCAGAAATGATTAAGCTTTAAGAGGTGTTAACTGAATTGTCTTTTAGGCTCGTATGATAGGCAATAATCGTTATTAGTCATAGTCAAAATTATGCACCATTTCTATGTCTGTGTCAATCTATCCCTCAGGCAAGCTGCCTCACTTGCTAGTCGCTCAGGCTGGTAGGCATCCCAGAGCCATGGAGAACCTCAACATTGAGAGCGTGGTGTCCTTTGGTGATGTAGCTATTGGATCAACAGCAGAGAAGTGGATCGAGCTACATAACCTTGCTCCGGTAAGAAAATAATCTCTTGTGGTAGAAAAGATTTATTTTTAGGGGGATTTTTCTCTTTTTTGTGAAGATTAATATTTCTATGAAGGGAAGTGTTTAATACTGAGAGCTTAATTAAACTGAATTTATTTTATATATCAGAGATCTAGGAACTGCTATCATTATATGACTAATACATTGAAATCAGGTGTTTTGTCTTTAGTGTGGATATTTTGATGAAAATACCCCGATATTATATATTATCATCGTTAATTACCAACTGAAACAGTTTTAGTTTGAGAACTTACCTTTTTTGTATCAAATCTTGTTGACTACTGCAGTTTATGCCATATAAAGAATGAAAAGTGAGAGATTACAAACTTATAGGAGACTAGAGTGTGTTACATTTCACTGATACTTTACGTAATTAAAAAAAAGTTGAAATTCAATGAATTCATGATGAATAATCTGTTACAGATATGTACCTGACTTTAACCTGCTATATATCTTTTCTCCTTTACAGGTAAATTCTCCTTTCAAAGTAGACCACCCCACAGCAAGTACAAGAATTGACACAGTATTCTCCTGTCACCAAAAATCAGGAACGGTCCCTCCAGAGAGTATCAGCAGGATACCGGTAAGTTCACCCCTACTTCTTGAAATAGAACCTGCCAAAGAATACATTGTAATAGTTTAATAGGTGTTCATCTCAAGTCTGAGAGACTCAGCAAATGATGAAAAATGACTCACAGATAATAAGATGACCCATGATGTTCATTATACTCAGCTTTCTCATTTTCCCTCCAATATCTTCATAATTCATGTGTCATTAACTTATAAATGATACAATGGTTCTTTTACTTTTCATTCTTATCTTGAAAGTAGGATTTTTCTAACATTATAAATGTTGTTATATTTTGCCCAATATTTATATAATAATGAAGAAAAAAAACACACCCAAACCTAACAACATCCATACTGTAAGCCTTAGGGCGGCCAGAAAACTTTATCATAAACCGATATGATTAATTAAACTATTTATGGAAATTTACCATTGTGTATTATTTTGTGATTGTTCCACAGGTAAGCTTTACTCCAAACACTGTAAATGAGGAGAGTGTGGACTACCTTCATATCCAAGCTATAGGCAAAGTCAGCAAAACCATTGTCAAACTTCATGGCAGATGTAAAGGTAAGATTTCTTTTCTCTCAAGTATATTTTGGAATATCAAGGTAGATATACATGTAGTGCCTGTTATGGAGTAGCACATCTATGCTTTACTTTATGTACACCGCCTTATCCTCATGTTTTTATTATTGATTAGAAAGCCAAGTTGTGCTGGTAAAAAGAGAATCATTTGTGAAAGATTTCATAGTGCTTCATCGAAAATGGGTTTGATTAACCAGAATCAATAATTTTATGACTACAACTTTAGTGTTCTTTTCAACATAAAACAGCCGAAGATACTTCTTTCAAATAACATTCAGCAAGGCCTTCTTCTGTATGACCTGATTTCTTGGATATATTTACCATTTGAGTCTGCATGGATAATTTGATTTTAAAAAAATTGTGTGTACATCTAATCAGTCTGATATTATATGACAATAATCAACAAAAACAGTTTGTAAGTGATATATATTTGTATTAATGTGTGTCTTATGATTGATTCTTCAGGCCCTGTGGTAACGCTGGGGTCGGAAGTGCTGAATTTTGGCCTCCTCAATCTGGGTGACTCGGCTACCAGGACTCTAGATATTGTCAACCAGTCTGACGTAGCAGCTTACTATCAGGTAGGTATTTATCTAATCCCCTTGCGATGAGTAGTTATTAAAATTATTTGGAACGTAAATTGAAATTGAAATACATGTATTATATATTTAACAAAATGTTAACCAAGTTCTGAGACTTTGATTTTTAGTGTGGGTGCTACATAATGCGGATGCTACATAACCTCTATTCCAATAAAAATCAGAGTTATATTCATCCCAACCAGTCTTCGTTAGGAATTATGCTTCGTGCTTAGTCTAACACTTTATTCTATTTCACTTACAGTTCATGATAGACGGTCAGCAGAGTGTCTTTGAGCTGAGTGTCCAGTGTGGTAAGGTGGAACCGCACACCACTCAGACCCTTGTCGTCACATTCACACCGTCCCACCCAATCAACCATTATAGGAGAGTCTCATGCCTTGTACAGAATCAGGTTAGTTCATGCGAAGCTGATTGGTTTATGGGAACTAGGAATACATTTTTAAAGGAGTCAGAGTCATCCTGAAATTGTTGTGTTTTATATGTATCAGTTGAATATAATCATTTTCATAATGGACCATTATGACAAACTACAAATATTTTTGTTTGAGAGATGGGTGTCAGGAACAGATGATGAGCTTACTAACGAGCCTTTATGCTCTCTTAGCAGTCAGGTAAAATCACCACTAAACCGCTAAAGTAATGATAGAGATAAGCAATGGAGATAAATGGTCATACTTTAAGACATAATCACCATGATGGGATCACAACCACCACCTTTGTATCATGAGTCAATAAGTGTTTAAACCCCTTGACTAAAACACATCTTGACATTAACGTTGTGAATTTTGAGTGCTGTACATAGATGTAAACACCATCGCATGGAGTTTTGACAACAATTGTTGATGATATTTTTGTCAATTCCTACATTTTATTTCATGACAGGACCCATTGTTCATAGACATGATTGGTACATGCCACACAGAGCTATGTAAACCAGCTGTCCTTCAACCCATCCATCTAACCAGATACCGTCAGCATGTGGCTGGTGGCTTCTCTGTCTTCCCTCCTGAGGTAAAAATACAATGACTTTTGTTGTTGTTGTTGATTTGATTTGATTTGATTTATTTACCAACAGCAATACATTAATACATTTCATACAATGTGTTTACATATGCAAGAAGAGAAACTGTTCGTTGGTAAAACATGAGATCATGTAAAGATGCTTCTGATTGTAATATTGATATATAATAATTGTGATTTGTTTAAGCTGTGGGCAAGTTCAAGGTATTTAGTCACTTTTGGTCCATATATGGCACACATTACAAAGAATGTTTAATACAAAAAAATAAGGAATGGGTGTCACTTCCCCAAGTATATGGTCTGGTCCAAGCTGTAAAAGAGCTATCAACTTGATGTATTCATAAAGTCTACTAACATTTTGAGATAGTCAATAACATTTGGATTGGACTTTGTACACAAGTGTAAGATAGAAGAAAGATTCCGGGCAAGAAAAAGAAGAAGAAACTGATGAATTACAAAGGGGAGAGGAGATAGAAGAAAAGTGACAAGAACCAACTTTTAATTGTTTTAGAAAATGTCTTTATCTGGCTGCATGTCTGCTCTCGTCTTAAAATTGTGAACAATTGTCCATATACTCATTTGAAAAATTAATTATGTAAGAAAATGATATGCTTTTACTGTATCTTACATCCAATTTACTTAATCTTTTGTTTCTAGCACTTGAATGAGATGGTGAAGGATGGGAAGCTAACATTGGATTGTAACAATTGCCTGACACATCCATCGGCTGAAGCTGTGGAAGATCTCGTACAAAGCCCTACACCCCTCCCTCCCATGAAGGAGTACTTTGATGATGGCAGACATGGAGAATATACAGTAAGTTTGGGACAGCCATTACTATTAAATAACCCCTACTATGACACCAGGTTTTCAATGATTTAACACTAACAAACTTAAAAGTAATTTTTAATTAGAATATATTATTATTTGGGTGTTAGATCAGGCCTGTAATAATCTCCTTGTGAACAAATGTCATGATACATACACTTTTTTTTCTATTACAGGATAGAGAATCTAGGTTTACTTAGTTCAAATGTATTTTACATCATTTGTGTTCTTTGGTAAATTTTTCACCCATGGTGTGGAAGGGGTTATTTCTAATCTTTAAATGTTCTGTTTACCTTAACAGTAACTCTATCAATTATTATTATGTCAAATTGAATATTTAGACCACCTCAAGTTATACGTACCATTCTGTTCCAGCTCTTTTCAAGCTGACAATGAAAAGAATAGTGTGTATGCTTAAAGTTATTGATTACAGTTTTAACAAAGATATACATTTAGATAAATAAAAGGTAAATTTAGATTTATGAACCTTCATCGCATGAGCCTATCAGTAGCTAATCTCTATATGAACATAGTAATGTTTTATAAATTCATTTCTGGGCCCTGTCTTACAAAGAGTTGATATCAATCGCAACTATGTACGTATGAGATAGGAGACTGCAAACTTGCGATTGATCGGAGGACTTGCGATTGATTTGGATCAATCATATATCTTTATAAGACGGGCCCTGGTATGCACAAATACCTAGAGCTACAATTACTCCAAACTAACCCCAAACTCTCTGCCACATCTCTCTCCAGCAACCTGTGCATGTGACCATCGACACCACCCACGTTGACTTTGGGAACGTGCAGGATCTCCGCCGCCCCCTCCAGAAGACCCTCAACATCACCAACCACACCAAGGGTAAGATCACTGTCACCTGGATGGGGGATGAGAACCACATCTATTCCATCTCCCCGGTATCAGCTGACATCCCACCTCTCAAGATGACGTCCTTCAGGGTGACCTTTAAACCTGTAAGTGGAGTTCTCCTGGGTAGGAAGGCCGGAAGAAATCAAGGGTTCAGTGACACAAAGACGTAATTCTATATTTTGCCAAAATGAGTATTTGATATCAAAATGTTCAGGAAAATGTGGGCTTTCCAGGAAACACAGAGACTTATAACTCCACCCAGCACCCAATTGAAGTCAATGGCTACTTAAACATAGACTTAACTCCTTAAAGCCCAAGTGCTCAGTGACACATAAACCACTTTTTCTCAAAATGGCCAAAATTAAGTTACGTCTCTGTGTCAATGACCCCTCGAAATAGAAAAATAAATAGATGATTGGTTCAAAAAATTCCTAGAATGGCAGTGACTAGAAACGTACTGAAGCTTTTCGTCTCATCGGGTTAAATTTCAAGATTGAACAGGAAGCCAGAATATAAAGGAACAAAGCGTGCACAAAAAAATGGCCCTGATTGATTGCCAGAAATAGATAATCGGATGGATACTAATCAAAGATACATTCTAGCACATCATTCCAGCTAGCCTCAGAAATGTTATAATTGTGTTTACAATCCTGATTTTTACCTGTTCTTTTTTCTTGATTCTCTAATTTTCAGAATGCTCCCAACCAATTCTTTGGCACAGAACTTGAAGGTTATGCATGTTACAAGGTAAGAACATAGTAAGATATCATTTCATAGTGTGAAACATTGTGAAATCTAACGAGAACGGCGCATAGAGAAAATTAATTGTTTATTATGCGCTCTGTAAATATATATTGTTTAATTGTTTAATTATCTAATTCAAATTAAATTTAATTGAGTTGAAGGTTTAAATGTAATCAATTTTAGATATTCTAGATGGTGATCTCATTTAAGTCTTTTTTAAAGGCCATCTGTACTAGTTTGGCTAGAAGGGATTATACCACCCAGGAAGGTCACTGACAGGTGGTTATCTCATCAACTCAGCTTTCAATTAACATAAGAAAAAGAAGATCGTGGGGGACCAATGGTCACCGATTAGGCATTGTTTTCTATATAGAGGGAACAAGTAGCTACAAGTAGTACAGTGGGTCTTTAAAGAACTCCTCTTTGTTTCTTAAACTCTCTAATCGTTTGTTCTTGTTCCTTCTCACAGAGCATGAGAGACTATCGGTTGGTCCAGGATGAGACTTTCTCTCCACCATGGTGTCTGACCGTTGCTGCGGTGGGACAGACATTCCAACCAAACAACGAGACTTTCCTGCCACGCTACACACTGGACACCAAGAAACTGGTTAGTCAAAATTGTCTTTACTTGATGGGTTTAGTGGGTATATTTGTATAGGAGGGTAAGACAACAATTATTCAAAAAGAAACCAAAAGAATCAAATATGTAATGCTAAGCAGCAAGAAAACTTATCCACATATCAAAAAGGCTTACTAATGAAATATTGATTATTTATCCAAGGCACTATTCATTGTACTGCTCAGAATTGAACCCAGATTTACCCAGTTCCAATTTTGTTGCAATATCCACCGAGCTACTAGAATTTCCTCCCAACAGAAACATATATTCAAAGTATTATACCTATTTAACTAAATTGATTAAATTCAAACATGATGATATGTACAAATCATTGTTATCATTAGGTGTTCCCTGCCGTTGATGTTGGAGATTCTATCTACAAGACCATGTTGCTTAGCAACGCAGGGACCACGCCCATCCATTTCAGCATTCCGGATGACCCATCAGGGTGAGTAACATTAGGCCTGTCTTCATCAGCTTGAGTTTGCCAAATAACCCGCTATTTTCAGACTCGGTATATTATCCCGAAGCTCGAAATTGCGTCTTCCCCAGACCGATACGTTCATCACAGACTAGCTCGGACGGGTGAAAAATTAGCCTGCTATTTGGGAAATAGCAGGATATATTGGAAACAAGACAAAGATTTCTCGGGATATTTTCTCGACCAAATAACCCGCTAATTGCAACTGCGGGCTGATGAAGACGCAAAGTAACTGGCTAATTTGAGATCTGAATTGTTAAAATAGCAGGTTATTTGGCAAACTCGAGCTGATGAGACAGGCCTGCTCTGTAGAAACATCCAGAGTCGGGATTTCTTCTGATTTATGTGTAATATGTCCTTGTTTCCCTTGATTCTGATGTGTTCATAAGTTATTCAGGTAGCAAGGTCTTATCTGCTGGTAGAAAGACCATTAATTGATTACACTGGAAAGGTAAAAAAGTTAAAAGTGTTAAGTAAACAAATTTGACATATTAAATTTGTTACATCTGACGACTCACATTGCAGTTTGCCAATTGCAAGTACCTTTTTCACAAGAGGTATGATTTAAATTGTTTTTAGAAATTCACATGATTTGATGCAGTTTTGTTGTAAACATTTCATATGAGTTGAATACTGCGTTATTGTTTACAGGATCAAGTGTAGCATTCAACCTTCATTTACGTAATGGAGATCCACACAGTTATTCTTTCTTTGTCAGTAACAGTGTTGCAGAATAGTGATGCTTGAGGTTAACATGTTAGAAGCGTAAATCATGCTCATTCTCTCTTCACAACAGAACCTTCAAGGTCAAGCCGTCCTCCGGCTTGCTGCGTGACAAGCACCAGCTCTTTGTCTTCAAGGTCATACCAAAGGTCAAGGACAAGACTCTAAGGCATCAGTTCAGCTGCAGGCTCAACGACTCGGACAAACACACACAGACCATGGACTGTCTGGGGTCATCAGAACAACCAAGGGTACTGCTTGACACAGAGGTATGTACATTTCATTTCATTTTCATTTCCAACAAAATACAATACATAATAAAGAAAACAATGTAAAATGTATACAAAACATAGTTACATTTGTAATAAACAAATCTTAACAGTAATTTATACATTTGAGGAAAACAAAAATTGAATTAAAAATTTAACTGCATTTATATTTTGAGGAAATGTACATTCATCTCATCAGTGAAAGCATGATGTACAGAGGAACGTATTGTCTGCCTGAGAGCTCGGAGGGTAATACATCTATGTTAATTGATATGAGTGAGCATCGTTCTGGCTCTCTTCAGATGATATATAGAATAATATAGATGATGCAAAAGCTCTAGAGAGAAAGTTGAATGAAGATTGCATTTTCTGCTGATACCTACAACCAGTAACTTTCCAGAATGTTGTTCTTTAAATCCCTCTGATGATCTATCTGAATAGCTTGCTGTAACTGGAGTCTAGATTTAACTCCATTTATTTTAGCCTGGGGAAACTGATCTTTATAAGGAGTTGGTCATCTTTCATGAAATGACAAGTGTTCATCATAACTCTCTTATATAATACTTGGACAGTGGTGCTATTATCTTAAAGTAGGTATTTTGAGAATAAAGTTACCACTTGAAAACTGTATGAGTCACATTTCTTCAAAATCAGGGAGTTCCTACCCAGTAACTGTTTACTTTATTAAATAGAATTAAATTAGTGATTTAAAAAAATTGGTCTTAACATCATTTTCCACTAGTAAAAGTAGGTGTAGTAGTGAAGTAGTCAAGTAGGTAACATGATCTTCACTGCTTTGATTTTGTTTTATTTTGCAGGGTGTGCTATATTTCAAGAGTACATGCATTGGTACTTCTTCTCAGAGGAGTTACAAGGTGAAGAATACATCTCGGATTGCTCTCAAGTACCAATGGAAGGTACCTCACCACCAGAGGGATCTCCTCTCTGTCTACCCAATCACCGGTATCATACTGCCCAATGAAACCCAGGTACAGTTACACCTTGGCATTGTTTTCACAAAACTGTTATAAGTACAAGTTAATAAGTCTCTCGTTGAAACGCGTGTTAAACTTAATGCATGCGTTGCAATGGGTCGTAAGCAAACTTGTACTTATGACGGTTTCGTGAAACACTGCCCTTCTTACCATTATACTTTTCAACCCATTGCCTATGGGAATGAGGTGGTTTTTGAATAAATTGTAAAGGAATGAGAGAAAAAAGATGAGGTGCTTTTAAAATTGTTTGTTCTTCTCTCTGACTACCGGTAGCCAATGTTGGGTATGATATATCATTTTTGTTCCAGATGAATATTTTTCTGTGTGGGTTTTCGTATTTCATATCATTTATTTCGTCCAATTGGATCATTGTTCTTTAAACATGAAATTATTGTAAGCAAGATTTTTCGTTGTAAACACAGCATCTTTTTATATTATGTAAACTATAATTTATATGACTTATAATTTATTGGAAGAGTGCAGTTTCAAATTCATTGCTCTTTAAGAAATGATAATATTCTATGCGTTTATAGGAGTGTGCTGTAAAGATTTCAGTCTTTTATATTTTCTTTTGTGTAAAATACACTTTGAATGACTCTGAATATCAAAGGAAGAATCATGTAGTTGTTTATGAAGGCTAGAAGTGCGTATATTTACCATTGCTTCATCCATGTTTGTCCTTCAGTCCCATGTATGGACTTTCACACCCAGCGACGAAGTCAAGTATGTGGTCAAGCCATCCATGTATGTTGAAGACATCAACCACATTGGGTAAGTAAGGCAAATGAGTCCCATGAATCTTGATACAAATTGGCAGCTTGAACTTTTTTTAAAGATTCATTTTATGGTATAATTTCTTAAAATTGTAACAAAATAATATTTCAAAAATTTGAATTTGACTCGATTTGTTTTTTGTATACATGACTCCATTAATTCAGATCTACTCATCACTCCCATGACTGAATTTACCTGTGTTAATTTACTATATTTGTGTGTAGCATGGAAATCGTTGCATGCATTCATATTTTTCATATTCTTCTTTCATACCTCTATATGCACATATATTCATTTTCAATGTTATTTTGATATCATCATGTGACATTTTGTCTGCATGATTGCAGGGATCTGACAAGAAGGAAAGCATTCTTGCTCAGAGTTCTTGGAGAGGGATCTATTGGAAGAATCAAGGTAAGAAACAGAAGTGATTATCAGTCAGTTTGACAAAGAAATAATGTTGGCCACATATGGGAGGGGTAACATTTTTAAAATAATGAGCTCTCTTTTGTCTTTTGTACATAATATTGTTTATGTTGATTGAAAATGTGCAGGAACCCCCCCCCAAAAAAAAAAAAAAAAAAAAATAATAATAATAATAATGACATAAGAATAATACTACTAATAAAATATAGATGAAAATTTAAAATGAAATAAATAAATATAAACAAAAATAAAAAAATACATACAAAATCAATTAACAAAGTTAAAATATAAATAAGAAAAAGGTTTAAATGATAATGCATTTATCTATGGATTGGGGTTCCATAGGATTATGATAATGAAATCACTCTAAGCTGAGTAAAAAAAATGCCTATGATTATAAGGCTAGTATTCTTTAGTAGATAATGTACATGTGGAGATAAGGCTATAGATAACCATGTACATTGTTGAACAAGTCTGTTTTGATGCTTTTAATGTTTTGAATTATCTCTATGAAAAAAATGAACATATAGATATCATTGCTTACTACTTTCTATTATTTTGTTTGTTTAGTGTGAAGAACCTGTGGTAGACTTGTCAGATGTGGTAGTGAACACCGCAGTCAGCAGAGACATCGTCCTGCATAATAACAGCAACTGCAGCCTCCACTATGAGCTTAGTGTGGAACAGACCATGCAGGGTAGCTATGCAGAGGAGGCAGCTGAAACAGATGACCTGGGTAAGTATCTCATGGCATTGTATTATATTTGACCCATTTTCTGATGACAGTTACTCTTAAGTAAGTTGTAATGCTAACCAAAGTCCTAACTTCAACCTTGGACCAAACACTATTCCTAATCCTAAACCTGACTCTGAAGTAACACCCTCTTGCAACCTAAGCCCCAATACTGTATCTTTTACAAATAATAAAGCCCACAGCAATTGTCATCAGAGCAAATGTTGAATCAGAACACATTAGATGGGGCTTGAATAGGAAATACATATATCGGTACTTCAATAATTGATTGAATATGAAATACGAATAATATAAATTTGAAATTGAAACATTAGATAGGGCTTGCATAAGATGTACATATATTGGTACTTGATTGATTGATTGAATTTGAAATACGAATGAAATATTGCTTATTCAGCAATGTATTCATATGTCATGCAACATTTCCTTTTTCTAATGTTTGTATTGTTATCTGTTGAGAGCTAGAAGGGCATTTTTGTATCATTTGAAACAGAGATTTTGAGATATGTACAATGTTTGTCCTCTGTTTCCAGCACTGACTTTGGACAGAACACGGGACGTCCTTCCAGCCCGTTCAAGGCATGTCATCCGGGCCACCATCCGCCCTGAGAGGAGTCTCGGCTACACCTTCTCCATCGGTTACCGACTCCTCACCCCGTCCATTCCGAACCTGGAGAGGACGCAGAAGAAGGATGAAGAAATGGAGGGGAAGGAAGACGAGAAGAAGGAAGGAGAGAAGAAGGAAGAAGAGTCTAAGAGTGTTTCTACGAGCAGCAAGGAGGGTGTCCTGGTCCCTGTGAGTGACACAATGCACCAGCTTTGTGAGATGACTGCGGTAGGGGTGTACCCAACACTCCAGATCACTGATGCCCGCTGCTATGGCAGTGCTGCTGGGATCAGCAAGGCCAGGCTCTGGAGTCTGTTATCCCTTGATAAGTAAGTTACTTCATTTTGGATGATTCTAAGCAGAGATTTTGCCATAAAAAGTGAATTTCTTTGAATGCTGTGTGTTATGTATTTATTCCTATCTGAATGTCATTGTTAAAAATATACTGGTACCACCAAATTAAAACATGTTAAATGCACCCATCTGATTAACAAATAATCTATATAAGATGTCTTTTATTTACATTTAAATCCTAACAAATTGAAATTGAAGAAGCCAAAAATGTCCGATACCTGTTTGAATGATACCCATTGTTATGTGAATAAATACTTAAAAGGCAGAAGAAGGAAAAACATGTACCAAACTAATATCAACACTTTCACTTTTTCACTTTTGCCCAATTAGTTTGAACTCTTGTCTGGATTCGGACCCCTCACCTGTTGAGCTCATCTTCTCGCGTGTCACAAAGCACAACATGCGGCGTAAGGCTGTGGTGTTAACCCAAGCACTGCTGGATTTCAACTTCAGTGCTTCACCGGTTGGAGCAGAGCCTTGCATTGTTCATCTCATGTTGGAAAACACAGGGACCGTCAATGCAGACTGGTATGTTCTCTTGCCCATTATATATTTTTTTCAAATATTCATCTGGCAGCAATGACAACATCATTTGATTTAAGTTGATGTCATATATATTCACCCTCTTTGAAAAAGTTATCAAGATATATACAAACATGTACCTCTATAGTTCATAAGTAAATTAAAGGGGGGAATGGAATCATTAAAACCCAAGTGGTCTGTTGGGAATGATTCCCTATTGATATACATCAGATTAAAGGCGATTTACAATGTTTAAATTAAAAAGCATTTTATTTTTGTAAAGTAACCATTAGGCCCTAAAATGTTTAGATTTTAGCTGTAGTTTTTCAACTGCCATGAAAATGCCATGAAAATATAATTGCAATACATTCTTATGCCAATTCTTGTCTTGTTCTTAATTTCATGTAAGAAACTTACACATACAAATTATGATCAAGTTGAGCCTGAAAGTTTTAGTGTTTTATAATTGTTTCTTTTCTTTGAAGGGCTTATCTGTTTCCAACTGATCTCCAACTAGAGATGGAATACTGGGCTGAGACAGGAGAATTTGATCATGATGAACTTCATGAGGTATGATATAATTCTAAATGCTAGTAATCATGTTTTTTCACAAACCCCTGTCAAAATTGAGGCACATTGAGAACAATGCTTTTGGTTAATTAATTATTTCATTAAAATTGACTATGAATGAGTTTCCTAGCACAACAGGTGCATTGGTACAAAGCTTACATGTTTTGTTTATTCTAAGCTGGATTGCGTTCTGTAGCAAGTAATACATGAGTGTGTATGTAGATGTGGAACCTTCACAATAATAGTTATCTCCATTGAGGATAGGTACTCAAAGATTGACAACCTAAACAGAAATGTCCCTTAAATTAAACCTTTTTAATTGGGTTCAAGTCAACCGATGTGAATAAGTTACATAACATCACTCATTTAAGTATGTTGTATACAAGTACGGTATGAAACGCTTTATCACCAGCCATAAATGAAGAATGATGAGATGATTATTTTCCCTTGATCATCAAATAATCACAAAAGTCAGCCCTCAAAACCCATCTTTTCAAGCAAATGTGTAGTCCTTGACTACTGGAGGAGCGGGCGCCTTTGAATGCTTGAAACAGATAAATAGCGCCACCCAAGTGCTGTGGATCATCATCATCATCATCTTATTTTATTTGGTTGTTTTGCTTTAGATGAGGATCATGGATAACAAGCTATTCACAGTAGAGCCAAGCAAGGGATCCCTCATGCCTGGTCAATGCCAGACGGTCACTATGACCTACTGCCATGAGTTTGCAGGGACAGACAGGCTTCCAGTTCTCTTCAAGATTATGCGAGGCAGAGAGGTTCTGGTAAGTTGACTGTCAAAAAATGTACCACAGTAACTGGATTCATATCACATTTCTGACCTGTATCCAAATATAAAAAGTTCTTGAGACTGACTCTATGGATCTAAGTTACATCTTATTAAGAAACACACACTGAATACCTGTTGGTAAAAGTTTGTATCTCTTAGATAGTCTCTACATTCAATATGGTCTATGTATATATTTCAAATGAACTTTTGAACCTGTCATGAACTTCCTCAACACAATATGAGGTCTTGATACTACACTGATATGAAAATCATTTTCAAATGGAACATCTATAAGTTTTTTGTTGGTGAAAGTAAGCTCCAAAAAGTCCATACATGAATTGACCTTGTGTTTATATGATGGCTCAGACATGAACTGTTTGTATCAATAGTCTGACTGTTATTTTCTTGTTAACCTGACATCTTTCAGCTGAACTTCACTGGTGTGACGGTAAACGAGGACAGACGCTACGTCCACTTCCCCAGCAACAAGCACATGTTCTC
>JARBES010000131.1:29255498-29267562 GCA_030265145.1 Strongylocentrotus pallidus | reverse complement strand
AAAACAACTATGTCTCTCATAGCAGTCATTATTACTATACAATTTCATCTGGGATGTAATATTTTGTATATCAGGAAGATACTTTTCAAATCCCTGTTCAATAAGTAATAATTAGAATAATATCATCTAGAACAAAGATATAGTGCTAAGAGTGAGGCGGTGAGAGAGATTGTGAGAGATAGATACAGGGAGAGACAGAGGGAGAGAGAGGGAGGATGAGAAAGAGAAAGAGAGAGAGAAAGGTGGAAGCAAGATAGTAGGAAACTTCATTTATTATTAGTAGCACAAAAGAAATATGTAACACTTTGTGTTGAGTTAACCAAGTTCTGCGACTGGTATTTTGAGTGCTGATGCTACATTATAGTGCGGATGCTGCATATTAAACCTCTATTCAAATAAAAATCAGAGATATATTCGTCCCAATTAACCGGTCTTCGTAAGGGATCATACTTGGTGCTTATAGTCTAACACTTTATTCTATTTTACTTACAGTTCATGATAGACGGTCAACAGAGTGTCTTTGAGCTGAGTGTCCAGTGTGGTAAGGTGGAACCTCACACAACTCAAACCCTCATCGTCACATTCACACCGTCCCACCCAATCAACCATTATAGGAGAGTCACATGCCTTGTACAAAATCAGGTTAGTTCATATGATGCTGATTGGTTTTCATCGGAACTGGGAATACCTTTAAAAGCAGCCAGAAGAAATATGCTGAAATTTATATGTTTTATATGTATCAGTCATAGTATCCTGAAATGTTTATGTTTTATATGTATCAGTTAAATTAATCATTTTCATAATGTACAGTTTTGACCCCCAATGAATATATTTGTTTTAGAGATGGGTTCCAGGTACAGCTGAGCAGTTGATGAGTATGAATATAAAGTTATGATAGAGATAAGCAATGTAGATAAATTGTTGTACTTAAAGACATAAGCAACATGATGGAATCAAACACATATAATCTTTGCATCATCAGTCAAGTGTTTTAACCCCTCGACTGAAAAAACATCTTGACATTCATGTTTTGAGTGTTGAGTGCTGTACAAAGATGATAACACCGACACATGGAGTTTTGACAATTGTTGATGATGTTTTTGCACATTTTTTCATTTTATTTTATTACAGGACCCATTGTTCATAGACATTATCGGTACCTGCCATACAGAGCTGTGTAAGCCAGCTGTGCTTCAACCCATCCATCTAACCAGATATCGTCAGCATGTGGCTGGTGGCTTCTCTGTCTTCCCTCCTGAGGTAAAATATGCAATGAATTTATAATAATAATAATAGTGGGTTCTTGTATAGCGCTCATGTCTGTCAGACTTGACACTCCTGGCGCTCCTGATTACTACCCTGGCTTTAGCACGGCTGCCATTACAGCGCTCTATAGCATTTCAAGATATTAATTCCTGCCAGGTACCCATTTACATCACCTGGGTTGAGTGTGGCAAATGTAGATCAATGTCTTGCCAAAGGACATTAGTGCCGCGGCGGGACTCGGAACCACGGACCTAGTGATTGAAAGTCCGGTGACATATCCACTCGACCATGACACCATTACCTTATGAGATCATTTAAAGATGTTTCTGATTGTAACGAGAATATTGATACATAATAATTGTAGTTCATTTTATAGCTGTGGGCAAGTCCAAGGTGTTGAGTCATTTAGAGTCCATCGCACATGATACCAAGGACGTTAAAAATTATACTAAAATAAGGAATGGGTGTCACTTTCCTAAGGATATAGTCTGGTCCAAGCTGTAGAAGCGCTTTCAACATGATGTGTACTAAAATTTTGAGGTAGTCAATAATGTTTGGATTAAAGAAAGATTCAGGGGAAAAGAAGAAGCAACCAATAAATTACAAAGGGGACTAAGAAGAATCTTAATTTTTTTTTTAAATGTCTGTTTGCATGTTTACTATGCACTCACACCTGTCTTAAAATATTGTAAAAAATATCTATACTCATTTGAAAAAAATTCATACTGTAAAAAATGTTATGCTTTTATCTTATCTTAAATCACATTTACTTAATATTTTGTTTCTAGCACTTGAATGAGATGGTAAAGGATGGGAAGCTAACATTGGATTGTAACAATTGCTTGACACATCCTTCGGCTGAAGCTGTGGAAGATCTTGTACAAAGCCCTACACCACTCCCTGCCATGAAGGAGTACTTTGATGATGGGAGACATGGCGAATATACAGTAAGTTTGGGGTAACCATATTGATTAATCCCTACTTTGCCACCAGGTTTGCAATGATTTAACATTAGTAAACTTTTAAGAGTCAAATTTTTGATTAGAATGTATTATTATTTTGTTGTTAGATCAGGCCTGTAACAATGTCCTAGTGAAAAAATGTCATGATACATATACTTTTTGTTTCTATTACAGGATAGAGAATCTAGGATTAATTAGTTCAAATGTATATGACAACATTGCTACTATTTGGTAGATTATTCACCCATGGTGTGGAAGGGGTTATTTCTAATCTTTAAATGTTCTGTTTTCCTTAACAGTAACTCTATTATAATAATCATTATTTCATATTGAATATTTAGACCACCCTAAGTTATACATACAGGTCCCATTCTGTTCCAACTCCTTTCAGGCTGACTATAAATGTCAATGTGCATGCTTAAAGTTATTGATTAAAGTTCTACTAAAGATATACATTTTGATAGGTAGATTTAGATTCATGAACCCTCATGGCATGAGCCCATCAGTATAAAATAATGTTTCATAAATTTCTGGTTTGCACAAATATATCTAGAGCTACAAGTTTATTCCAATCTAACGCCAAACTCTCTGCCACATCTCTCTACAGCAACCGGTGCACGTGACCATCGATACCACCCACGTTGACTTTGGGAACGTGCAGGACCTCCGCCGCCCCCTCCAGAAGACCCTCAACATCACCAACCACACCAAGGGCAAGATCACCGTCACCTGGATGGGGGATGAGAACCACATCTATTCCATCTCCCCGGTATCAGCTGACATCCCACCCCTCAAGATGACCTCCTTCAGGGTGACCTTCAAACCAGTAAGTGGAGTTCTCCCGGGTTGCGTTCAATCAACCCTTTTTCATCCTAGAAACACGGTTATACAAAGACGTTTAGTTTAAAACACGGTTGCGTTCAAGCAATTACAAGCAATTTTTTTTTTGTAGGTTATAAAAATAAACGTGTTTAAAAACACAAACATGAAACGCTGAAAAAGATGTGTTTTGTATCATGATTCTGCAGAATCACGTTCGCTAAAATCGCTTGAACGAACAGAGATCTCAATCATGATTCTATAATGTCATTATCATGGCCCGTTTCTGGTTTGACCGACAGTCGACCGTAAACACAGACAGAAAGCACGCAGCAAAGTTGACCTATACTTCCTGGGTCAAACTGCACAGCGTGATGAGCAGTGGCTGGGCTTCAAATGAGCGAGAATCAGCGTTGATGAAAAATCTATCGAAAAATCGCTCTCCCGCAGTAACTGTGTTTTTTAACAGCGTTTTGATTTGTGTTTCTAGCTTCCAAAAATCGCTGGGTAGGAAAGAAGAAATAGAAAACTAAATGGATGATTGGTTCTACAAAATCCTAGAATGGCAGTGAATAAAAACGTACTGAAGCTTTTCGTCTTGCCCTCACTCATCAGGGTAAATTTCAAGATTGAACAGAAGGCCTGAATATAAATAAGGAACAAAGCGTGCGAAAAATGAAGGGCCCTGATAGGCTGCAAGAAGTAGATAGTCGAATGGATACTATTATAGTATACTATATACCGTATATAGCATTCCAGACTCAAAACTTTCATAATTGTTTTTATAATTCTGTCTTTTTGCTCTATTTTCTTATTTCTAGAATGCTCCCAACCAGTTCTTTGGCACAGAACTTGAAGGTTATGCGTGTTACAAGGTAAGACATATTAAGATATCATTTCATAGTGTAAGACACTATGAATTCTAACATAAACGGGGCATGGAGAAAATTAATTGTTTATTATGCGCTCTGTTAATATATATCGTTTAATTGTTTAATTATCTAATTAAAATTTAATTTAATTGAGTTGAAGGTTTCACTGAGATAGATTCTAGATATTTTAGATTGCGATCTAATTTTATAGAATTCCTTGTTTCTCTAATCATTTGTTCTTGTTCCTTCTCACAGAGCATGAGAGACTACAGGTTAGTCCAGGATGAGACCTTCAGTCCACCATGGTGTCTGACCGTTGCTGCGGTGGGACAGACATTCCAACCAAACAACGAGACTTTCCTGCCACGCTACACACTGGATACCAAGAAACTGGTTAGTCTAAAAAAGTCTTTACTAGTTGGGTTTAGTGGGAATATTTGTGTAGGATGGTAAAAACAATAAGCTATATATTTTTTAAAAAAAATCAAAAATCAAAATCAAATTCAAAATAAAATATGTAATGCTAAGCAGCAAGGAAACATATTCAATTCAATTCAATTCAATTCATGTTTATTTAATTTCCAACAGAAAGGTAAACAAAGATATTACATATTTTTCATACATAATTCATTTTTTCTGGTAACTATACAAATACACTTTGCACATAATAAAATTATACAAGAAATCCACATATCCACTTATCCATAAGACTTCCTACTGAAAGATTGCTGACTTATCCAAGGTACTATTACACAGACTCCGATTTGAACCCAGGTTTTCCCAGTTCCAATTTTGTTGCAATATCCACTGAGCTACTAGAATTTCCTCCTAATAAATATATTGTATGTCATCTTCTTTTGTAATTCTGTGCATTTTGACACCAAGATCATCTATACACCATATTTTGTTGCTGAAATATAATTTTTAGTGATTAAGGCAGGGGTCAATGACCTTTGACCTCTAATAAAAAAATTCTCCCCAATTGGCTCAATATATGGCTAATTTAGGGTTACTATAACAAAACATATTCTATGTATCAAACCTATTTTACTAAATTGATTCAATTCAAACGTGATGATATGTGAATATTATTGTTATCATTAGGTGTTCCCTGCCGTTGATGTTGGGGATTCCATCTACAAGACCATGTTGCTTAGCAATGCTGGGACCACGCCCATCCATTACACCATCCCAGATGACCCATCAGGGTAAGTAATTCTCTATAGAAACATTCAGAGTCAGGATCTCTTCTGATTGATGATAGTCAAAAGCATATTCTTGTATGTATCATATGTAATCTGTGTCCCTGTTCCCCTGTTAAATTTGATGTGTTCATAGGTTATTCAGTTAGCATCTTAGCAAGATCTTATTCGCTGGTAGAAAGACCATTAATTGATTACACTGGACAGCTTAAAAAGTGTTATGTAAACAAATTTGACATATTGAATTTGTTACATCTGCCGACTCATATTGGAGTTGCCAATAGCAAATACCTTATTTTTTTTTAAATAAAGAAATCTAGATGATTTGATGCAGTTTTGTTGTAAACATCTCATATGAGTTGAACACAACATTATTGTTTTTCAGGATCAAGTGTACATAGTAGCATCCAACCTTCATTTATGGTAATGGAGATCCATACAGTTATTCCTTCTTTGTCAGTAACAGTGTTGCAGTATACAGTAAAGTAATGCTGGGGCCCACATGGTAGGAAATTAAATCATGCTCATTTTCTTTGTATAACAGAACCTTCAAGGTCAAGCCGTCCTCGGGCTTGCTCCGAGACAAGCACCAGCTCTTTGTCTTCAAGGTCATACCAAAGGTCAAGGACAAGACTCTGAGACATCAGTTCTCCTGCAGGCTCAATGACTCGGACAAACACACCCAGACCATGGACTGTCTGGGGTCATCGGAACAACCCAGGGTACTGCTTGACACGGAGGTATGTAAATTCATCTTATCAGTAAAATGTACAGAGGAACGTATTGTATGCCTGAGAGCCAGAAAGGCAATAAATCTATTATATGAGTGCGAATTATTCTGGCTTTCTTCAGATGATATACAGAATGCTAAAGATGATTTGGAAAGCTCTAGAAAGAATGTATAATGAAGTCTGTATTCTCTGCTGATACCTGTAATCTGTAACTTTCCAGAATGTTGTTATTTCAATCCATCTGATGATCTATCTGTGTATGTTGCTGTAACTGGAGTCTAGATTAATAACCCCATTTATTTTAGCTTGGGGAAACTCTTTAAAGGGAGTTTGTCAACTTTGATGAAATGATGAGTGGGCATCATAACTCTCATATATTTTACTGGGGAAGTGGTGCTATTATCTGAAAGAAGGTATTTTGAGAATAAAGTAACCACTCGGAAATTGTATCAGTCACATTTCATCTACTTTTTGAATTTTCTACCTAATTCCTTTACTTTATGAAATAGAATTAAATCAGTGACTAGTAGAAATTGGTCTTATCATCATTTCCTACTAGTACAAGTAGGTTACATATGATCTTCACTGCTTTGTGCTTCATTTTGCAGGGTGTGCTATACTTCAAGAGTACATGCATTGGTACTTCCTCTCAGAGGAGTTACAAGGTGAAGAATACATCTCGGATTGCTCTCAAGTACCAATGGAAGGTACCTCACCACCAGAGGGATCTCCTCTCTGTCTACCCAATCACCGGTATCATACTGCCCAATGAAACACAGGTACAGTTATGCCTTGGCATCGTTTCACGAAAACGTCATAAGTACAAGTTAATAAACATCTCATTGAAACGGGTGTTAAACTTAATGCACATGCTGCAATGGGTTGTAAGAAAACTTGTACTTATGACGGTTTTGTGAAACACTGCCCTTTACCATTATACTCTTTTAACCCACTGTCTATGGGAACGAGGTGGTCTTCTGAATTTATAGTAGAGGAATGAGAGGGAAAAGATGAAGTGCTTAAATGGTTGTTGTTCTCTCTAACTCGCCATTGTCTGGTATTATATTACTTAAGAGTTTTCTTCCAGATGAATATTTTACTCTTTTCTCTGCTTTTTCGGTATTTCATATCATATATTTAATCAAATTGTATCATTGTTCTTTAAAAATGACATATTGTAAGCAATATATAGAATTTTGTTGTACACACAGCATCTTTTTATATTATGTAAACTAGAATTGATATGACCTTTAAGCTATTGAAGGGTGTGGTTTCAAATTCATTGCTCTTTAAAAATGATAATATTCTATGCATTTTGCAGAAGTGTGCGGTATAGTTTTGTATGTTTTCTGTTGTGTAAAATATAATTTGAATGACTTTGAATATCAAAGGGAGAATGTAGTTGTTTATGAAGGCTAGAAGTGTGTATACTTACTGTTGTTTCATCCATATTTTTGCCTTCAGTCCCATGTATGGACTTTCACGCCCAGCGAGGAAGTCAAGTATGTGGTCAAGCCATCCATGTATGTTGAAGACATCAACCACATTGGGTAAGTAAGGCAAATGAATCACGTGAATCTTGATATTTATTGGCAACTTACATGTGCAACGGCTAGAAATTGGCGAAAGCTTGAACTTTTATGTTAAAATTCTTAAACTTGTACAAAAATAATGTAAATATATTTTGAATTTGTCATGCTTTGTTTTGTATATGGCTCAATCAATTCACATCTCATCACTTCCATGACTGAATTTACCTGTGTCATTATACCATATTTGTGTGTAGTATGGAAATCATTGCATACATGCATATTTCAGCCCGCTTCTTCCGTACCTCTATGCTCATTTTCAATGTTATTTTGATATCATTTTGTCTGCATGTATGCAGGGATCTGACAAGAAGGAAAGCATTCTTGCTCAGAGTTCTTGGAGAAGGATCTATTGGAAGAATCAAGGTAAGATACAAAAGTGATAATGGGTGCGTTTAACAAGATTACCGTTGTTGTCCAGATATTAAAGGGTATTTTTTTTTTATAATGAGCTCTCTTTCGTACATAATATTGTGTATGTTGATTGAAAATATACAGGAACACCCCCCCCACCCAAAAAAAAAAAAAAAATAATAATAATAATAATAATAATAATAATAATGAAAATCAAAAATTAAATAATTAAATAAGATAGAAATAGAAATAATTACATTACAAAAATCAATTAACAAAATTAAATAATAAACTAGAAAAATATTTATTTTTATTTAGTATTCTTTAGTAGACAATGTACATGAAGAGATAAGGTTATGGATAACCATGCATGTTCATTGTTAAACAAGTTTCAGAATGTCTATTTTTATGCTGTTAAAGTTTTCAATTAACTCTAGAAAAAAAGTATACAGTAGATATCATTGCTTACTATGTTCGGTTATTTTGTGTGTTTAGTGTGAAGAACCTGTGGTAGACTTATCTGATGTGGTAGTTAACACAGCAGTCAGCAGAGACATCGTTCTGCATAATAACAGCAATTGCAGCCTCCACTATGAGCTTAGTGTGGAACAGACCATGCAGGGTAGCTATGCAGAGGAGGCAGCTGAAACAGATGATCTGGGTAGGTATCTCATGGCATTGTATTATATGACGCATGTTCTGACAACAGTCACTTAAAGTTGTAACGCTAACCAAAGTCCTTACTTCATCCTTGGACCAAACACGTACTGAACCTAATCCTAAACCTGACTCTTAAGTAACTCCCTCTTGTAACCTATAAGCCCTGATACTGTATCTTTTACCAAAATATAAAGCCCAAAGCAATTAAATTGTCATCAGAGCAAATGTTGAATCAGAGCATTTTACATTGAAACATTAGATAGGGCTTGCATAGGAAGTGCATATATTGGTACTTGAATGATTGATTGAATATGAGATACGAATGAAATATTGCTTATTCAGCAATGTATTCATATGTCGTGCAACATTTCCTTTTTTATAATGTTTGCATCGTCTGTTAGGAGCTAGAAAGGCATTTTTTATCATCTAAAACTTTTGAGATGTATACAATGTTTGTCCTCTTTTTCCAGCACTGACTTTGGACAGAACAAGGGACGTCCTCCCAGCCCGTTCAAGGCGTGTCATCCGGGCCACCATCCGCCCTGAGAGGCGTCTTGGCTACACCTTCTCCATCGGCTACCGACTCCTCACACCGTCCATCCCAAACCTGGAGAGGATGCAGAAGAAGGATGAAGAAACGGAGGGGAAGGAAGACGAGAAGAAGGAAGGAGAGAAGAAGGAAGAAGAGTCGAAGAGTGTTTCTGAGAGCAGCAAGGAGGGTGTCCTGGTCCCTGTCAGTGAAACCATGCACCAGCTTTGTGAGATGACTGCGGTAGGGGTGTACCCAACACTCCAGATCACTGATGCCCGCTGCTATGGCAGTGCTGCTGGGATTAGCAAGGCCAGGCTCTGGAGTCTGCTATCCCTGGATAAGTAAGTTACTTCATTTTGGATGATTCTAAGAAGAGATTTTGCCATAAAAAGTGAATTTCTTTGAATACTGTGTGTTATGTATTTAATCCTCCCTGGGTGTCATTGTTAACAATATACCACCCAATTAAAGCTTGTTAAATGCACCCATCTGATGTAATTGTGGAATAAACAAATAATCTATTAAGAATGTCTTTATTTTCATTTAATACCTAAACAATCAAAATTGAAGGAGCCAAAAATATCAGATTCCTGCTTGAATGATACCCATTGTTACGTGAATGAATACTTAGAAGGCAGTAAGAGGGAAAAAAATGTACCAAACTAAGATCAATGCTTTCACTTTTCCCCAATTAGTTTGAACTCTTGTCTGGATTCGGACCCATCTCCTGTTGAGCTCATCTTCTCGCGTGTCACAAAGCACAACATGAGGCGTAAGGCTGTGGTGTTAACCCAAGCACTTCTGGATTTCAACTTCAGTGCTTCACCGGTTGGAGCAGAGCCTTGCATCGTTCATCTCATGTTGGAAAACACGGGCACTGTCAGTGCAGACTGGTATGACCTCTTGCTCATTATATATTTTTGTAAATATTCATTTGGCAGCAAATACAACATCATTTGATTTAAGTTGATCTCGTATATATTCACTCTCTTTGTAAAAGTCATCAAAATATATACAAACATGTACCTATAAAGTTCATAAGTAAAACAAAGTGGGGAATGGAATCATTAAAACCAAAGTGGTCTATTGGAAATGATTCCCTATTGATATGCATCAGATTAAGGGCGATTTACTTTGATTACATTTTAAAAGCATTTGATTCTGTGAAGTAACAAATTAGGCCCCAAAATGTTAGGATTGTCGCTGTAGTCTTTAAACTGCCAAAAACATACTGTGTAAAAAATCATTGCAATACATTCTTATGCCAATTCTTGTCTTATTCTTAACTACATGTAAAACATTGTAAGTAACTGACCTTACACATACAAATGATCAAGATTGAGCCAGAAAGTTTAAATGTTCCATCATTTCTTTCATTCTTTGTAGGGCCTATCTGTTTCCAACTGATCTCCAGCTGGAGATGGAATACTGGGCTGAGACAGGAGAGTTTGATCATGATGAACTTCATGAGGTATGTCATGAATATAAATGCTAGCAATCAAGATATTGGAACTAACCCCTGTCAAAATGGGTGCACATTGAGCACAAGTGCTTTTTGTGAATGAACTATTTCATTAAAATTGTCTATGAAGGAATTTCCTATTTATAACACATGTAGTGGGGCAAAGCATACATGTTTTTTTTTATTCTGAAGCTAAATTGTAATCTGCCATAAGCAAATAATACATGAATGTGTATGTGGATATATGTAGAACCTTCACAATGATAGAAATCTCCAATGAGGATAGCTACTCAACGGTGGACAATCTAAACAGAAATGTCTCTTAAATTGAACCTTGTATTTGGGTTTTAAGTCAACCGATGTGAATAAGTTACATGACATCACTCATTTAAGTATGTTTGTATACAAGTACGGTATGAAATACTTTATCACCAGCCATAAATGAAGAATGATGAGATGATTCTTTTCCCTTGATCATCAATTAATCAAAAAAGTCAGCCCTCAGAACCCATCTATTCAAGCAAATGTGTAGTCCTTGACTATTGGAGGAGCGGGTGCCTTTGAATGTTTGAAACAGATAAATGGCGCCATCCAAGTGCTGTGGATCATCATCATCGTCATCATCGTATTTTATTTTGTTGTTTTGCTTTAGATGAGGATCATGGATAACAAGCTGTTCACAGTAGAGCCAAGCAAGGGGTCCCTCATGCCTGGTCAATGCCAGACGGTCACTATGACCTACTGCCACGAGTTTGCAGGGACAGACAGGCTTCCCGTCCTCTTCAAGATCATGAGGGGCAGAGAGGTTCTGGTAAGTTGACTGTCAAAAAATGTATCAGTGAACTAACTTCAACTGTTAGTAGTATTCAAATGTTGAAAGACCATTGAGACTGAGTCTATGGATCTAAGTAACATCTTATAAGGAAACACCCACAGATTACCTGTTTGTAAAAGTATGTATTTCTTAGATAGTCTCTCCATCCAATATTTTCTATGTATATATTCCAAATGAAGTTTGAAAACTGACTTTGTTGTCATCCTCAACATAATACGAGGTCTCAATATTACACTGATGAAAAAGAAAGAAAAAAAAAAGAAAAGAAAAAAAAAATCAGTTTCAAATGGAACATCTGTCAGTCCTTTTGTTGGTGAAAGTAAGCTCCAACACAAACTTCATTCATGAATTGTCCTTGTGTTTATATGATGGCTCAGACATGAACTATTTGTATCAATGGCCTGAATATTATTTCCCTATTTAACCTGACTTCCTGCAGCTGAACTTCACTGGTGTGACGGTAAACGAGGACAGACGCTACGTCCACTTCCCCAGCAACAAGCACATGTTCTCCCCCGTGCCTATAGGGGGTGTGATCAACCCCAAGCAGGTGTATGAGCTGTATAACGGTGGAGGTATGGAGGTCATGTATCAGTTGGACCTGACTGCTTTGGAGCAAGTGCAAGAGGTATGGTTTTACTGTTTTAGCAAATAGTATTGTTTTTGAGTAAAAAAATAGATCACTGTTAAGAGGCAAAGGGAATCATATTATAGTATTAATGACTGCTTTGAGAGAAATAGTTGTTTTTATACGCTCAAGGGAAGGTTAGAATTGTGCTA
>JARBES010000131.1:29178670-29201309 GCA_030265145.1 Strongylocentrotus pallidus | reverse complement strand
CTTGTCACTGCTTGGTGCCTCGGCCTGGGCTTTCCTGAGCTTCTTAGCTCGTTCACCGAGAGGAATCCTAATACGATGAAATTATAATGAATACGATGTACAATGGTTAATAGCATCGTTCAACAATGTTCAATTTGAGATGCATGGCCCTACTTGTTTTCAGTGTCTGTGATATGGTGCAATAATGAAGCCTTACAAAATTGCGCTTCAAAAAGATCATGAAGTGCCTCAAAAAAGTAAAAATCCTTGAGTGACCGGTTTTACCATACTCACTTCCCCAATAGACTGCAGTGTTATGAAAACCGTTAGGAAAACGAATTTTTAAAATTTCGATTTCCAAGCATAAATATCTTGATAATCAGACAGGCGATCAGCTTGTAAAAGTCATGGGTTCCTGAATAAAATAAAGGTTTATAATTATCATTGCAGCACGAGCTAAATCCACGATTTTGTTTCAGAATCTGAGACAAAGTTACCCAATCCCTTTAAAGAAAGATTAGGTGAGCCTTGTTTTCCTTCATGATATAATAGTGTGGACATAATACAGGGGGACAACATTTCCTGCACATATCTTCATAAGATGTAGAACCATTCTTGATTTAATTCGACTTAAGTTAACATTTGTCCTTCGTGTATCATCTGTAAAAGATATGAATAAGATCTTCTTCCAAATTCACACAAATCTACGAAACATATTAAACATACTCATATCTTTCGAATATTTGCATAAGATATTAGAAACACTTAAAAAAAAAAAAAATCCTAAAAATATATTTCGAAAATGTTTTTCCTTTCATTCTACCTTTCATGAGTAGTCTACAGTTATCTATACCAAACACGAAAAGACCAGAGACAAAAACAAGATAATTTGTGACGGAAAATGAAATGAAATTACTTACTTCTTTCTCTTCATGTCCAGACCTCTACGTTCTCCTCTCGTGTCTAGCTCTTTCGCATCAAGCACTGTATTGAAAAAGAAACAATTAGGATAATTAATTGCATTTGATAATAATTTTATGATGTTTAGTTTCAGATTAACGTTTATTAGCGTAAAGGAGGAAATATCAAAATCACAGGAGCAAAAAGGTTGCAGTTTGATAGTGATCCACTAAGAGCTATCAAAGCACACTACAGATCTCAATCTTTATGATAAAATAACTCACATTGCACATCTAGGCTGGCAGATGAGGTAGCATGTCCGTAAGAGTTGACTGCCTTGCAGGTGTACTCATCGATATCATCAAACTCGGAATCTTGAACTATGAGGGTGTATTTGCGGTCATCGTAGAGCATCTTGTACTTGATACTGATAATGAGTTCTTGCTTGCCTCGGAACCAGGTGATTAGAGGTTCAGAGAGGGCGGAGACCTCACACTCAAAGCGACCAGCGTTACCTTCGATCGCCATGGTGTTCTCCAAGGGCTTGATGAACTTGGGTGCTGCATCGCGGACATCTAAAATATGCCAAGAAAATATCATTAATGTTAAGTTTAATATTGCAGCTGTCGGATTGATTCATCATTGTTATTAAGTAAGATAAAACATATTAGAAAGTAAAGTAAAATGAAACAAGTTAAATTTCTCTTGGTACCTTTAAAATAAATGTATTCCATCAACTATTTGCATCATTCGACTTGGTTGATATCAAGTAATTCCAATGTACATAATGGACAACATGAGCTAGACAATACATTTAAAATCAATTTTTGTTTACTTTCATCTGACATTTACGCCATTATCTATGAAAAGTAGATGGTTCCTGAGATAACTGAAGCAGAATGAGAGAATTCAGTGGTCAATGTATAAGCATATCCTTGTTACAAAAATAAGAATATACAGTTTGTTAAGTATTGAATAACTCCCGACTTACCCATGTAGCATTCTCTCTCCATGAGAGGTTTGCCACGGTACATCTTGTGCATCTCACGAAGGGCGCCACCATGGGCCAGATGTCCAATGGCATTGACAGTTCGTCCAGCACCCTGGTGAGCAAATGATAATGAAATAGAGAATTATTATTATCATTATTTATTTGGCAAAAACAAAGAAAATCATTGAATACAAAACAGGAGTACATTTTGAAAAGAGTCACATGGATGCCGGGAAAAGAAAAACATTAATTAAATAACTATGACCCGAAGGTCTTCTTTTCCAATCCAATTGACTTAACAGAAATGGTAACAATAAAATGATGAGGTATAACAATTTATAAATCACCGAAAATGACAGAATGTCATAAGGTCTTGTAATGAATTTGATTGATGTAGAAATCTGCAATTAGATATTGTTATTTTGAAATTATGAAATAGACTTCCCATACATGATATATGAGTATATGCTTACTTTTACCATGATTTGATAAGAAGTAAGAGCCTATCATTTCACTTTCCTCTCTTTCCCAGCAGTACAGAAGAATGAAAATAAAATGTGTATTGAATAGAAATAAATAAAAAGAAAAACCCAAAATCATGGCCATAAATTTTACCTACTGACTACGAACCCCTCCATGTTTTATTGAGAATAATCAATCACTTGTCTCCATCTGGTGTCAAAAAACACAGTGAAATTAATGTAAGTCAAAAAGAGAGACAGATTTGCTAACCTTTGGTGCGTTTTTGTCACGGTACTTGCGGAGTCTGCTGTTGTCAAGGCGACGAGCACGGCGTCTGGCCATCTCATCAGTCTCCATCTGAAAGTAGACATAACAAATATATTCCTTATATATTCCTTATAAGCTCTTTATTGATAATTCATATAAATAAGCACAACAAAACAGCAACAAAATTCATGAATCTCAACATCAATGAATAAATATATTTAAATGTGATAATTTAGCACATTAACTGCAACAGTAAATTTAAGTGTTTTCTGTTTGTGGCTATATTCAATGCTTTAACATTTTTTTCAAGACAGAATCAAAGTGTTGTTTTCTGACAAATATATAGTTAACATCCACAATTTTCTCATGCCATGATATTTGCTGCCTTTTTGTGGCATTGGGGGGGGGGGGGGCGTTTCACAAAGCCTTTTTTTCAATGACAAATGACAAAAATCAGTGACAAATTTGCTGATAACCAATCAGAAACAAGGATTTCAGTAGCTTATAAAAAAAAACTGTCATTTGTCACTGATGACAAGTTTTGTGAAACGCCCCCTGAACTGCATGAACACCAGTACTGTAATAGATAGTTGGTCAAAGAATTGTAATCACACGATTAAAACACTCTTTCTTAGTATGGTGGCAGCGGTGGGATATGTCTCAAATGATATGATGGGTCAAAGCTTACCTGGAGCCAAGGATGGTCAAGAGCCTCTTGGATGGTCATTCTTCCCCTGCAAAATCATGATAGAAGCAAAGATGACATGAATATATATATATATATCTATTCTCCACATAAAACCAAATAAAACCAAACATGAAGAGCATAATCGAGGTGTTTTCAAATTGTTAATGACCAGTCATAAACAAATTGTTTTAAAGTTTTTTTCATGAATATGTATCGGCAACTTTTTTTCAAATACGTTTACGTAAGAATAATATCTATGGCAAGTGTCTTCTGCAAAAGATTATAATCCCGCTCTATTTCCTACTGTATGGCAAAACTTAACAATATCAAGAGTACAACAAATGATCTTATTGTTAAACTTTAGGTAGCAAAACGAACCGTGCACTGCCTTCGATGTCAGCAGGGTTTGGTATAATTTCAACTTACTCTTTCCCCTTGATGAGGATCCTCTCGATCCAGTCAAGACCTTCATCTGAGATGTCAGCGAATGCTTCCTCGTCAAAGTCCCATTCTCCTGTCGCAACATTCTTGAGGGTTTCACGGTCTGTCTCTCCTTCAAATGGCGATATACCGCTCAACCTGGTCAAAGATGATCAGAATATGTACAAATAGTTTATATCCAAATTCTCGTATGCACGGACAACTTTTCACACATTATATATTGTCAAAATGGTAATTTATATTACTGGGTATGTTTGTTCTCATGCTTTAAGTGCTAAATATACTAAGGCAAGCAACAACAAAAAATAATAAAACCTGTCCTCAAGACGCCAAAATCTTCAAATGAGAAAAATAATGACAAAACATTGTCTATTTACCCTATTCATCCAGATGTTTATCGCTACTTTATAAAACTGTCTAAATATTCTGATCTGGAAATATAACCTGTGCAAGTAAGTTTGCTTTCACTCGTCTAGAACTAAATAAAGAAGAAGGCTTCTATAAACGGGTCAAGTCTGTAAACCTTCCAATCATGATGTTTTGAATTACTCTCTAGTGTGTATATCCTGAGAAAATATACTTTATGTACACTGACCTCTCTTTTGAACAGTAGATGCGGAACATGAATAGTTTGAAGAAAGATTTTACCAGGAAAGTTTTGAACATTATTAAGGATAGATATGCCCAGCTAAAGTCAAGGTAAAAACTTAGAAACTAAATCTAGTGCCGGCACTATTCAAGAAAAATAAAATAGCTATTACTACTCTTTAACTCACATGAGGTATGCGATAACACCTAGCGCCCACATGTCTGTCGGTAGTCCAATAGGTTCGTGGTTCACAACCTCAGGCGCGATGAAATCAGGTGTACCGAACATGATCTTGACAGGTTTGTCTGGGTCGAGCTCCATCGTCAAGCCAAAGTCAATGATTTTGATGTCGTCGCTGTTCCGAGCGCACAACATGACGTTCTCAGGCTGCAGAAAAAAATATGTTTTACATATTTTATTTAAAAAAAGACTCAAAAGCATGAATTGTGAGCGTCCTCAATGACAGATATTTTGTTTCCAATATTATAAAAGAATTATTTAACTTTTATCTTAGTGTATGAGCAAACAATATGCATGGAAGCAGTATAAATGTATTATAAATTATCATCTATCTTTAAACTTTAATCCCTGTGACTCAAACCTATTTCTAATTAGGTATCTGATAGTTTTCTTCAATTATACTCTTCTCTTCATGATTCTTTGAATTTCTCAAAGATACATATAGTTCCGGTATTTGTATTGCCAATTCCAAAGCAAATGTAGAATAGTTTTCCAGAACTAGGAAAGAATTGACATAAGGCGACACCACTGTTGATTGCTCTTTTAACTGTTTCCTTTGATTGATTAATGTTTTGGCTTTTAATTTGTTTGAAGACAGAGAAAATTTGGCTCCTAATTTCGTTGTGAGACAGTGAAACTGACCTTGAGATCTAGATGGACCAAGTGCCTCTCATGCATGTGCTTCACACCCTCACAGGTCTGCTTCATGTAGAAGATGACTTCAGGCTCTGTTAGGATGTGGTTCTCATCGACCAGACGGTCAAACAACTCTCCTCCAGACAAGCTGTAAAAGAAAAATAACAAATATGAGTTAGAAATTTAGAACCTAGTCTGTTGGAGTACATTGATGTACAATGTAGTCATAGAATATGCAAATGGGCGAATGAAACAATTCGTTAATAATGCATTTATCTTTGAAATTCATTTGTTTAGGAACTCTAAATAATCTCTAGTTCAATTCTTAAAACCCTAATGAGTATGAATTATATGCTGTAAATTTGAACAATGATTTCGATAAACGGAGAAAGAGGTTCTTACAATTCCAGGATCATGATGACTTCTTCGTTGGTCTCAAAGACCTCATGGAGGTTGAGAAGACGACGATGATGGAGCTTCTTCATGACCTCAATCTCTCGATGGACCAGGTCACGCTCTTTGCCAAAGCAACGCATGAACTTGGCTGCCCATGTCTTCTGAGTTTTCTTCTCGATGGCTCGGTAGACAATACCATACGATCCTCTGTGGATAGATGGATAAAAAGGATATCATGAACATTTAAGGATAATTAAGTAATTTCTGCGCCTAGTTTACTAGATTGATGGCGCCCAATAAATCCTGTTACGATAACAATATACTAGACGTCTGATTGGCGGAAAGAGCACATATAAACCAATAACCTACAATTTATCAAAACTTTTCTTACTTTAGGAAATGCAATCATGAAAAAAACTAAATAACTTCAAGAAACTTTTTTTTAAAGGCTACAAGAAGTAACAAATCTATTTTCAAGCTAGATGTGTCCTGCTTTTCCTTTAGGGTCTAAATCCTCAAGATGTGATGACAATTCAAAAGGATTGTAATTTGTTTCAAATTCTATTAAAAAAACGTCTTACCTTCCAAGTTCCTCCAGAATCTGGTAGTAATCGTATATGGAACCTTCCCTATTGACGAATGGATGAGGGCCTCTGTCATAGTCAACCAGAGAGTCATAGAAGCGACGTTTTCCTTCATAATCCTCAAACTGTGGTCTGCCGGCCTTTGATGCTGATATAGTAGAAAGAGATGTAAAAAAAATCTGCCTACTTCATAGGTGTATGAGACCTAGAAATGATCTACAGCTTTGGAACTTTCTTAAGGAAGAGAAATGAAATGCGCTATGACATAGTTCTCTTGCAAACATATTTAGTAATCAATCTTGCGCTATGGCTATATAGTCCTAGCAGGATGCATATGGAATTTTGGGGCGATCCAACACATATATACGCTTAAGCCAGGAGCATTGGCGGATGAAAAATATGTGATTCAATTAGCATTCTCGAACCATATCTAAAAACCACCAGGGGGTGTTTCATAAAGCTGTTCATAAAGTTACCCATGACTTTACGAATGACTTATATATGAAAAGCCAAATGGGATGCTCAATCATTGTTTAACTGCATCAACTTAAGTTTAACTGTGCAGATGTAGATCAACATTCTTATCATAACAAACATTTTTAATACAAGTAATATTTTTTGCCATAATCTAGTTGAGGTTATTGGAAATATATTCACACTTTGTGCAAACATCAGGAAAAACTTTGGTTCATCTTAAAAGTCTATGTACCAACAACCCTAGACTGTCTTTTTAGAACTTTCAATGGGGTTGTATCTAGGTTAAGATCACTTACATTTGGTGCAGATAACAGCAGTTGCTTCACAAGGTTCGCTGGCTCCATACATGTTGAAGGCAGTGACCCTGAACTGATACTGGGTATCTGAACGAAGGTTGATGACGGTGTGATGTGTGTTCTTGGAGCTGATAACCCTGGCCCAGGTGAGGACACCAACTTCTCGTTTCTCCACCATGTAGGAAGAGATGTTGGAACCGCCGTCGTAGATGGGTGGGTTCCAGGCAAGACGGATGGCTTCTGATGTGATCTCCAGGCATTCAAGGTTGCGAGGAGAATCAGGATGTCCTGGGAAATTTTTAACATAAAGCAAGTTGAAATTACTCAGAGAATGATAGATTATTTTTTTCCGTGGTAAGATTTTCACATAAATTCACATTCCGCACCTAATGAATAGGTATCATCTTCCTACCGTATAGTTATAAACGGACAAAATCGATTAGGTAATTTTTTTACAAAATGAACTGATTAGCTCCTCAAATCTTTGGACGTCTCTGCAATATGTTTGTTCCTACACTGACATAATCAGCTTTAAACTGGAAAAATGCATGTACATATACACATATGTCACGGAAGATTCTACAGAATATCAGCTAGTGTTGAATACTTACTGAGAATGTTGACTTGGATGGAGCAGGTATCATGACCCAGCTCATTGGAAGCCACCACGCTGTACTTTCCAGCATCCTCCTTGGTGATTCCACGTATGATGAGTGTTGTATCATGAGGTGTGGCTTTGATCTCAAAGCGACCTCCGTCCACCACGTCCACTCCGTCTCTGTCCCACTTGATGCTGGGTCGTGGGGTGCCACTGAATGGCACCTTGAGCATGATGTACTCGCCCAGGAGAAGGTGGATTGGTGTGCGGAGTCTGGCTGGTAAGGTGAGCTTGGGCATGACTGTACAAGAGAGAGAAATAAATCAAGTAAAAATATCGTCTGTTTTATTCTTTTCTAAATAGATTCTTTCGACCAGGTGGAACCTTCAGGAGGATGAAAGCGATCCAGAACAAAAACAGATTAGCAGTTTCTCGGGCTACGGGCAGATTTCTAACACAATTCTATTGGTTCATTAGTGGTTCTAATAAATATTCTATAAATGTCCCTGGAAATATATATCTTCTCGACTCTTAAAATGTTTCGCTAGTGAAGTGAAGTTTAGAAAATGAATCGACTATGTATGAACTTACCAAGCACATTGAGCTCAAATGCAGCAGTAATGGTTCCACCCTTGTTGGTGACAGTGACAGAGATCTCTCCCACATCCTCAGGGAAGAGTTGGTTGGCAGTAAGGGTATGAATGTTGCCGTCTCCGCCGATCTGGAACTTGCGACCATGGGCGATCTCACGACCCAGGCGGTACCACCTGACCTCTGGGGCAGGGTAACCGCTGACTTGACAGGTAACGGTCACACTCTTGCCTTCTGCAACATGAGCGTTCTGAGGTTTGCTCACAAATTGGGGAGGTACAGTGTCTGAAAAGGGGATTGAAGAAATAAATAGGTCTTTTACGCCAATTGTTGCATGTAAAAATGAGATTTTTATAAATTTTAAATGAATGTGGTTGTAATTAGGACTAGAGTTTCGCTGACCTATGGGTTGATATGTATATATGCATATTTCACATGGACAACGTTTCTGTTTTAGAAGCTCACACCTTGGGTTTTATCAACTTATTTTACTAGAAGGCGTGTTTCAATAAACCTAGGCAAGTGTCACAATTTAGTGAGAATGCATGGAAAGGGGAACATCTTCTACAGATTTTCCTACAGTCTGTGGTCCATGAGTGAATGACCCCAACCATAACTCACCGATTGGATCTCTGACCACCACTCTCTGAGACACAGTTGATGGCTCACTGGATCCCATGCTGTTCTCAGCCATGACCCTGAACTCATACTCTGTGTCTTCCCTGAGGTTGATGAGGGTATGACTGGTGGTTGTGACTGGCTCGTGGTTGGCCTTGATCCACCTCTGGCTGGTGGTGTCTCGTCTCTCGATGATGTAACCTGTGATCGAAGAACCTCCATCGGAAGATGGAGCGGTCCAGGAGACATGGACAGAGTCACGCTGGATGTTGCTGATGGTTGGCCTGCCTGGAGCACTTGGTGGGTCTGTAGTACAAGCAAAAGTATGATCTCACTAATGGTGTAAAGTAGAGGTCTAGTATAATAGTTCTTATTGGTGGAATTCCCATGACTACATCATTTAAATCAATATATCAACTGGAATTGTATATCTTGAATATAACTACCATGATGCATTACATATCAAATCTCTAATCATGCATTTAAGTAACAATGTCATATTTGTATGTACAACAAAAGAGTTGCCTTCAAGTAAAGATATTGGAAATTAGATGAAAAGTGTCAATCAAATATTTGGAATCAAGACTCACCGAATGGACTCTTGACCAGAATAGCTTCCCTGATCTCAAGAGGCCTACTAGTGCCATACTGGTTCTCAGCCGTCACCCTCAGCACGTAATGGGTATTGTCCTTCAGCTTCTTAGCCGTGAAGTTAGGCAGCAAGGAGGTTCCGAGTGGTTGCCAGTGGGGGCGGTTGGACTCTCGGATGGACACCTGGTAGCGCTGGATTGGTGCACCACCGTCGTCGAGGGGCGGGGTCCACGTGAAGGTAGCAGAGTTGTTGGTGATGGACTGGATGGAGATTGGTCCTTGCGGTGGACCGGGTCGGTCTATGAATAATTATAAAATGACATATTAAATTGACAGATTCTGATTTTATGGCTGCGATAAATACAAATTGAGCAATAAATCTCTAGGTCGCAAAAGGATGTACATGTACCTGCATTCTGTATGACAGTCAGTTCTAGAATATTTCATATTTTGCAGCGAATGTGGTGCATCATGCTCCGTTCATATTTCATTTACATCGAATAGTCTGGTCCTGTGAACAATGCGTAGAACAGAAACTTAAGGAATTAATTTTTATTGTGATGATGAATCTTTTCTGAACTTAACTTTAGTATGCATTACAAGGCCTGGCATTATCTAATCAAACAAACGTATGACCTCTTGAACCTTGACCTTACCTAGTACATTGACCCTTGCTGTGATGCTGTGTCTTCCTAGCTCATTCACTGCTTCCAGTGTGTAGGTACCGGAATCTTCTCTCTCAGCATCCTTCACATACAACTCGGCGATTCCTCCTACCACATTCACCCTATCAAGAGGAAACATATAAAATAGTTAGTACATTTTAACTTCTTTGCTTATCTTTCGAATTATACGCATATATCAGCGAGAATTTTCCAAATACAATTCATGAGATAGTAAAGTAAGATGAAGAAAAAGAGAAATGGTTATTAGTTTTCAAGTGAATATCTATATGATCTTTCCTCTGCAAAAGTTAATTTTTAACATGGTCACACGATACAAATTGCAAACAAAACATGTGAATGTGATTAATAAATTTGATTCTTTACTGTAATTGTAACTCATAGTTTATTGTAATTTTCATGTCGGCATCCTGCTTTTTTCCTCTATTCTCATATGCGAGCACTAAATATCTCTCTATATTACATGACTTTGAAAACAATTTAAAATGACTACCCATTCAATGATAATGTTTCGTACTATTTATGGAAAATGAGCTAATGAGTACCATCTTGTATCATGAATAGATGATAAACTACGATTCATATCACACTATAAGCACATGCCTCTTTTCTACTGTAAACTTCTGCAGCCGATTCTAATTTCACAGTCTACTTTTCTGCGATGAATATGTCAAAACAGCCCAACTTTTGAAAACAGCCAAGTAAACTTTGTAATGAAAAATGCATGTTTTCATTCAATACTTGTTTCATCCATTAACAAATGCTTGATCAGTTTATATTTTACAAAGAAATCATGCTTGAAATAAGCTTTGATATCAGACTGTAAGCATTTATCATTCATCATTACTCTACACTAAAATGTAACATTCCTGTATACTAACATTTACCCAAAATTATTTTTTACATTCATTCATACTCAACAAACTTTTCGAAATATGCCTTCCCGATTTCAAAAAAATGGAAGCAGGTGAAATTTTGTATATAATAATTATCTTTCAAACTTCTGAGAATTTCTCACAATTTTAAGAAAATAGAAATTAATATATGCTAAATTTCTAATTGTATTTCGAATGTCCTAACACCAGGTATTCTAGAATCTCAAGTATTTATTTCTTCTTTCTGTCAATCTGGAGGTGCAAAACATTTTATTAATTTGCAGATTTGCTTTGCATTTCAAATTGCAAAATATATAGATATAAAAACATTTAAATAATATGACTATACAAATGTATACTAAAAATGTTCTATACATGTATTATTGATAAACACAATCTTTACTAACACCAACATGTCAAATCCATAAATTACAAATCTGAAAGATGTAAATGAATTGTATCTGTATGTAGTGTGATTTACGAAACATGCACCTATATTTTACAAGATGAAATGATTTATTGTCAGACTATTTATGTTGCACATACATAATAAAATATAGCACATAAAATCTGCTCTAAGAATAAAGAGTTAGAGTGGTATATGTAAATGTTCAAATAAATGTAAAGTTCAATATATCTATATATCAAAAGCTGGTTAATGCTTTGAATGATTTATAAAACATAAACTGCAAATCTGTTATCAACAGAAAATAGAGTCTGCCATACAAACGTTTTAATGCTAAGGAATATGTTTAAGCCATCATAATTAGTACGCCAATTATCTGAAGAAAATGGTCAGATTATATATAACTGAATTAATTTGAATCAAACTCATGGAGTTTACAAACATATTTCCATTTTCTGAATATTTGAAACACATGAAACAATCTAACATGAAATATAATCTGCAACATTTGATAGCTTGTTCATGCCCACTGTATTCAAAGTAGACAGAACAAGAATTTGGATAATGTTTTCACAAAATTGATAACTATTATTTTGTTAGGTCTTTATACCAATAAATACGTTTGTAAACTCTGTTTTTTCTACAAAACAAAATGATAAACAAATAGCGTTAAATAATGATAAAAAACTCGAGTTATTGCATTAGTGTAGCCCATGATGGCAGCATATATCAGCCTGTAAAATGGAATAGATAATGTTATTAGATTAGCATCTTAAGCAAAACAACATATAATCATAAGGCATGTCCGTTGATATGAAGAGAGCTTGATGAAACCAATGATCAGATTTAAAAGAGATTAACTGCATAAATAGTCATGTGACCGAATTGAATTTCCAATGATTTTTTATGATAATAATGTTTTTTATAATTGCAGTAGGACTCTAAAAGAGTGAACGTGTTCAATCACGTCCTTCCTGTAGAGACAGTGAACCCATGTAACTTGAGAAATTTGCAAAAAAACAAAGAGCAGGAAGGGAAATGACAGAGAATAAATATTTCAAAAATCCCATGGCGACATTAGTTGTTCAAAATCTCTTCATATCATTGTTTATTAGATGAAACTGAACATTGGATAAATATGGTGAAATATGCAGCAACAAGAACATGGAATAATAGAAAAAAAGAACTGTGTCTATGCCTCAGTTTCTTTGAAGACAGTAAGTTATTGTTTGCCCAGGTTGTGCCGCATCCGGATTCTCTCAGTAGCTTCTCTGTCTTGAGCGTGTAGAAACCTGAGAGGGGGTATCGGTTCCCTCCCAGATCAGGAAGTTCAAAGTCATGAACACGTCCTTGCTCTTTGGTGCTGTAAGAGGGAACGTTTACATTTCCATGGATGAAATCATCTTTTTAGTTAAAAACTAGAGTCAATGCAAATCAATTATTTCTATCAATCGATGGAATAAACTTTAAATATTCCAAAGTTCTCTATTCTGCCTACATATCATTTACCGCCGCGTTATACTGACTATACAAAACTATAACGTGATGAACTGATGATAACAATTCATGTATATCTTTTCATATATCCTTCGGATATTTTTGAGGTATTCCCGCCAATGCCGGACCAGTCACTGTTCTATTAGGATTTCTACATTTCACTTTCATGACTTTCAGAAAGACTTATTTTTATACAAATCATTCTTCAACCAAAACATAAGTACATACTTTCTACGATGTCTACAAACAGAGCTAGCGCGTTTATATTTAATTCCATTAAAATTTAAAACATGTTCAATACATCGGGGAATCTTCCTCGAAGGGTACAACATTGTTGTATTACCTGTAGCGACCACGTGTATCCAACTCTTCACCGTCGTGTCTTCGCCATGTGAATGTAGGTTTGGGTGTTCCGTAGGTCAATGTCACCGGAATGTGGATCTCCTGTCCAGCTCTGACCGACAGATCTTGGAGATGGCGGTCAAGGCTTAGCTTAGGTGGTCCTGATATTGACAGATAATTTTTTTTTTGGATTAGATTTAAGGCAATTCAGTCATATTGTTTTCATTATTATACAGATATATGACCTAGGGTCAAGCAATAAACACAATCGCGAAGACAACAAGACTTTTAAAGGCAGTACAGAAGGGAATTCATATTGCCATGAGTTGATTTCATAAAAGTATTTTTGATTGAATGAATAAGACAATACATCGTAGGCAACCCAAGGACCCACAGATGTTAGTTAGAATATCTAGGTAAACAAAGTGACGACTTACACAATGACTCGTTATACAACTGAGGAGCCAACATTTAAAATACCGCTAACTGAAATCTTCAACAGAATACATTGAATATTCAAGCCTTATCGACTATATCATAGAAATATTGCTATTTTTTTCGTTAGGATCTCAACTCTTCAAACAAAGTAGTCTAATGTTATCTGATAACAAGAATAATCAAGTTATTAATTTGATAACAATTCTTAATAAAGTAAACTCTTAAATTAAACAAAAATGATATGTGAATCTATAGCTGACCAATAAGTAAAATCTTTCAAACTGAAAGAGATTGAGACAGTTAAAGCTCCACCGCACTAGTTTGGCCAGGAGGGATTATACCTCCCTGCATGGTCACTGACAGGTGGTTATCTCATCAAATAAGCTCTCAATTAACATAAGAAAAAGAGGATCATGGGGGACAAATGGTCACCGATTAGGCATTGTTTGCTATATAGAGGGCGGAAGTAGCTATAAGTAGTGCAGTGGGGCTTTAAACAATTCCTAAAAAGTCAAAAGTTCACTTACTCTGGATGAGGAGCTCAGCAGATGATCTTACTGAGCCATGCTTATTCTTGGCAATGATGGTGTACATGCCTGTCTCATAGTCGGTCACCGACATGACAACGATCTTGAAGACACCGTTATCTTCTACAATGTTGTGCTTCCTACCAGTCACCAGCTCCTTACCATGATGAATCCTGAGAAGAGACATAAAGAAATTATAGCATTTAATCCTCTAGAATATTCACTGAGCTAGACTATGTTTTGAAATACTGCAGAGACTCTTTTGATTAGGTAATTTTGATTAGGAAATTTGGCCAGCACATTTTTTTTTTGAGTTTTGATTTAGTCAAGCTTTTCAAAGTTTTAAATGCTGCAGGAAATATTTGAATCATATTACTGATTTGTTGCATTCGCTAAAGTTTCGCTAAAGTTGCCACAAACATCGCCCTCACTAAAAATTTACAAAAATCTTATGTAAATGAAGTTTATGTTTCTACCCGACATAAAGTGCCGGATTCATATTTAGGCCTATACATGGTGAACAACATGAAGCTGAATAATTGATACCAAATATGGAAACTGATTGCACACTGATAAACATAATTACGTATATTTTAAGTAATGCCTAACTCTTACCAGGAAACCTTTGGTTTTGGAGAGCCAGAGATCTTGCACATAAACATGCCAGTCTGTCCCTCAGCGACCATAGCATTCTGGATCTCTATCAGGATCGATGGAGCTGCTCCAGCTGTCAGGAAAAAGAAAAAGTACGGTCAATTACTAGTAAACAATTGTCAGGAAAAGAGGCAAAGTATGGTGAATTATCGGTAAAATCACCATTACATGATCAAAAAATAGTTTGAAGCTCACTGGCTTGAAAGAAAATAAAATTTTAAGATAATAATTAGTTACACAAAAACATGTGAAATTGATAAAATAGTAACCTCTCATCATAGAGTTGCGCTGACAGTTACATGCCAAGTTTTTGTTTAATCTGTCGTAGACTATTGCATACTGCATGTCATTAAAATAAATACTTCGCAAATGGTTTAAGAAGCTGCATTTTTTATAGATACAAGGGGAGTTGTCTTACAAACTTTGAAAGGGCAAACTAGCCTTTTGTGTAAAATGTCAACAAGTACAGATGAATGGAAAAAAATGAAGGAGCAAATAATACTTCCAGCTGACTGTCTTTGTGTTTAAACCCCAAGACCTTTTTAAGTGAATCACCGGTTCAAAGTCCAATTTACACGCTTCAAAGAGTTTAGTAAGAATGGGTTTATTGACCGAAAATAACTCAAGATCGAATTGATCCTTTCACAACGTTGGGGTAAGTGTCATCAATTGTGTTGCTGAACAAATATTATAATATATTAATTCATACTGGAACTACTAGCTTGCTGTGATTTTTTATCTCATCGGTGACTCGATTATTTAAAAACTTTTGACAATATATAAATGGACAAGAACATACTGGGAAATAATATTCTTGTTTGCTAATTTATTGTTCATTTTAGGTTAAAATTCTATACATCAAATTGGTAATCTTTCATATTATATCTGTAAGGCTCGAAATATAATTGAAAAAATTATACTTCAAATATACGATAGTCGAGAATATGAAATATATTCATTTTTCTCTGTCAGACATTTTACTTACGCAGCTGTGATTCGGCTACAAATGACTCTGAAGCCCTGCTCGGGTCGCTCTCATTGCCGGCAGCATTTACAGCCGTCACCCTGAATGTGTACTCCTTATCCTCGACAAGATTATTGACAGAGCAGCTTGTGTCATGGACCACCGTTCTGTCGGTCCACATATAGGAGCCTCTGAGTCTGCGCTCCACGATGTAGTGTGTGATCTCGCTACCACCGTCTGTCGAAGGTGCTGACCAGGAGAGGCTGACCGAGGTCGCGGTGATGTCCCCGATGATGGGAGCACCGGGTGGTGTAGGTCGGCCTGCAAAAGGAGAGAGAGAGATTTGAACTTTGAGACCATTATTTTCTCTTACAGAATTCTTTTCCATAATCAAAAACAAAATCACTTGCTGGTGTTTGGAATATAATGAATCGGTAGTGCAATATTGAAAATACCAGTAGATTTCATAACAATATTCAAGCACGTACATGTGGAAATGTGTTGGAAACTTTCACTGTGTACAAATTAAAAAGTCATGCTAAAATAACTACTGCTGAACTGAAATTACTTCGTAGTGTATCCAGAAACCAAATATACTCCATTGAAATGTAACATCTTAAGGTTCAAGTTCATGTCAATCAAAAGAACATTAAGAACTGATCACAACAGCTTTTGACAGCTTTATTCAGGTAGCTCCAATCGCGAACTTTGTATCACTGAAACACCAAACAGTTAGGTACAAAGTATACTTATTCGAGCGAAGCACTCAGGCATATAACGGCATTGATCAAATAATGTTTTGACATGGCACCCCTTTGGCAATAATCCTTTTACTGAAGATCATGAGCTGTAAGGTTGTCAAAAGACTGTCTGGCACCTTATTATTTCCATTCATCGCGTAACAATAATGAGCGGATTCGGGCTTCTATCAAATCTTAAACCAGATTATCTAAACATGCATGGGAAGTTCCGTAAATATAATTGCGGGTTTTTTCAGCATTGGATATTTTTAATGGCGATGACAGCTACCCATTCTACATTTTACATTGTAACATTGAAATAATCATTACAACATATAGGGTAAAAGGAAATAAAAAGAATTAGTAAAAATGAACTTAGTTTTTATGTATAGCTCTTTGTTCCTCTAGAAGTATTCGTGGTAAAAAGATTCAAGTCCATTCAAAGCGTATTCTTACAAGACAAAAGACAGCTTACTCCTTAATCATAAGATTTTTTTTCTTTATACTAGTATAGTATTATATTTCAATGCCTCAATAGAACAAAAAATACAATCTGGCATGATAAATCTGATAAATATTTTTAAAAGATGAGCCCTTTACCTCTAATAAGATGAAAACAAGAGTTTAACATTTTCACTGATATTAGAATAACAATATTTTAAGCGTTCGAGCATTTTAAATGTTGTAGTCAGTAAAAACATAAGAAGTAGTACTGCTGTCTATATATGTTTTTAAGATGATGTCTTTGGTTTATCCTACCTGCAGGGGATCTGGCAAGTTTAGGCGGTGCAGAGACTTCACTTGGGTTACCGATGCCAGTGTCATTGACAGCACTGATACGGAACTCGTAGTTATTGCCTTCTGTGAGGCCCTTGATCGTAAACGTTGTATCCTTGATGAGGTCGCGGTTGACCCGGTTCCACTGTTTGCTGAAGTTCTCCCGCCGTTCGATGATGTACCCTTGGATGGCTTTGCCACCATCGTGGCTGGGCTCTGACCAGGTCAGTGTCATGCGGTCACGCTGGACATTGCTGATCTCAGGCTTGCCAGGTGGTGTGGGCACAGCTGGAGGGATAAAGGGAACACAATTGTGATGAAAGATGATACAAACAGAAAAATTAAATCGTGGATTTTATTTCCCATTTGGATGGTTTCAAGCGACTCAATATCCCAACAGATTTGCAGAAGTAATATAAAAAATTATGAACTCTATAAAATAGGGTTTATTTTCCTTTGATATATCACTGTGATCACGTATAGAAATGTACTTTCAATGGTACATGTAAATTAGTATATACAAACATATGTTTACAGAATTTATAATGATCACAATTTATCTTAGAATAATTAATATAATTAAAAAGAAAAGTCTCCGCGACTAAAGGTTGACATACGGTACAAATGTTATATATATAAGCCTTCTTGATTTGAAAATAAGACATCCAAACTTACAATAAGGAGCCACAATGACCACAGGTTCAATGCCGTGAAGCGGTGGTCCAACTCCATTGATGTTCTCTGCGCATACGCGGAACTCGTACTCCACTTTCTCACTCAGTCCGGAGACCGTGAACGGAACATGGGACACGTAGTTGGAGACCGAGGTCCACATCCTACGATTTGCCTCACGCTGTTCGACGGTATAGGACTGGATGGGAGAACCGCCATCATCCTTAGGAGGCTCCCAAGACAAGCTTACACAGTGTCGGCCGACATCGGTGATCTTCAGTGGGCCAATTGGTGGGCCAGGTACGTCTATAATATTTTACAGAAGTAGAGGTACAACGTTTTAAATGCTATTTTTGTTGATCATCAACATTTCTTTCAGCATCATAAACAGATGGGGTACATTTTTTTACATTAGTTTATAAAAACCTTAGAGTTGGAAGATTTAAATACATCTAAGCAGCCAAAGAATTGAAATAGCATATGATGTATAATAAAGATATTATCAATTTCGGTTAATGTTATCTCTATAATTATTACCTCCGCACTAACCCCATCCTCATTATCATCTCTAGAAAGCATGTACTTTACTATAATACTTCAGAATGGTTTTATTCATTGTGTATTTAGGAGTATTGTAATTTTATATACGTTAATATGCTACTCCAAATACACTTAGCAAAACTTATGATGGAGACAACTTTGTTCATACCAATGACGTTTACGCGGATGATTGCAGTCTCTTGTCCAGCCTCGTTGGTCAGCGTAATGCTGAACTTGCCAGTGTCACCACGAACAACGTTCCTGATGGTTATCTGCGTGCGGTTGTCACGGGTCTCTATGTGTGTCCTGGTGTCCTCACTGATACGGGCGTCATGGCGATGCCATTCCACCTTGGGGGAAGGACATCCTGTGTATGGCACAAGCAGGCGCAGTGTGTTGCCCGTTTTGACGACGACAACGTCCTTGTATGCTTTGACATCAATTGTGGGCGGTGCTGTGTGAATGAGGAGTAGAAATTAAGAGGTTACAGTTTATTATACTTGTAATGCACTTACCAAACATCTTGAGATAAGAGATGGAAATACAACAACATCTTTTATAAAGACCTCTGAAAAAACAGCATACCTGACACAACAAGGCAATCTTGGCAGTTACCACTCTTTACACTATTTTCTACTCAGATGTATCAAAATACCGATACAACAAGTCCCAAGTTCTTTGTTATAAAAATATTGAAAGGAATTACAAATTTATAGTAATTTTCATTTTTGCTTAATACTTCAATAATACCATCGTCATCAATATTCGTTTCTAGACTAATAAAGAGTGTACTGTTTTGGACGAACCTGTCACAGAGAGCCAGCAAGAGGTCGATTGCTTTCCGCACTCGCAAGAGTACTTGCCGGTATCCCTGTCCCCTACATTGCGGAGGGTGATAGCACGACGTTGACCCTCTTTGATCTCATTGACGCGGTCGTGCCCGAATATTTGGAAGCCATCCTTCATCCACTTGACTTCTGCATTGGGGTTGGAGATGCGGCATTCCAAGGTAACTATCTTGCCCGCCTTTGCGGAGACGTCCTTGAGGGGCTCGATGAACTCGGCAAGTTCTGAAAATTAAGGAAGATACAAATTTAGAAAAAGACAGTCATCATAGGAATCTGTTCATTGAAAATGCCTTGGATATATATTTCTCAATCTTTCTTCCAACTGTTAATAGACTAACTTTTACAGCACACAGGCCAAATAAAATAATAATATGCGTCGATGTAATTGTCAGTTATTACAATGACTAAACTTTAAAAAATGATAAATCGCACTTATTTGAATTATTATTTGATGACACTCAAATGGCTCAACAAGAATATTATAGATCCTTTTTAGTCTTGAATCTCATAATGTTGTCATAATAATTCTTCAGTTTTCCTACCGATTGGTGTCTTGGAGACGATGGGTGCGGATGTTTTGCTGAATGCGCCAAGGCCTGCCTCGTTTTCGGCCGCCACCCTAAACTCGTACTCCCTTCCCTTTGACAGTCCAGTCACCCTGAAGTTCGGACTCTTGAGCTGTTTCCTTGTAGCTCTCAACCACCTTGTTCCTCTGGTCTCCTTGATCTCAAGGATATAGTTGTGAATCTCAGCTCCTCCATCACTGTGAGGCGGTTGCCATGACAATGTGATACTGTCATCCGTGACGTTGGAGGCTTTAGGAACGCCTGGAGCTGGAGGTTTTTCTGAAGGAGAAGAAAATTCAATTTTGAAGAATTATAAATTAGGTGTTAAGATTCCTTTTAAAAGGGAACGACATGTATTTCATGATCTTATCTGAATGTTGAGTATTAAGTTCCTATAACCGAAGATATACACACACATATTAAATACAAAACAGGATGGATCCTTACCAAAGGCACTCTTGATCAAAATGGCTGCCTCTGTCTCAAGTGGTTCACTCTCTCCGTACTTGCTGATGGCTCTGACGCGGAACAAGTAACTCCTGCCATCCTTCAGTCCTGTCACAGCATAGCGGGGACTGGACAGTGTGGATGTCACTCTGGTCCAGCGGAATTGGTCTGGTTCTCGTCTCTCCAAGATGTATCCAGTGATGTCAGCACCACCGTCGTCTTTGGGTGGCTCCCATGCCAGCGTGACAGAGTCGCAAGTGATGCTTGTAACCTTGATGGGTCCTTCGGGAGCTGATGGCTTGTCTGCAAAGCAAATGCATCAAGAAAAGTGAAAAGACTGCAATGCACTTTAATGATTAAGGAAAATTTAAAGTAGTATGTCTTCGAACCCCAAAATTATTATTAAATAAACTTCTTCATGTTCATCTTCCTCATAATTCGTGACGATATGCTTTGGATACCGTAAATGGAATTCTTTAATTGAATGAGTAAAATTCAAAATCATACTTTCCACTTTGGTATGTGGCATCATCAAAATACCCGATATGCACACGCACACTCACACACACAAGCGCAAATTCTATCTCTTTTTACCCATCACAATTCTATGATTAATAAAGAAACAAGAAGCTCTGTTGAAGGGGACTTGCACAATGCTACGTTGTCTGCCACTTTAACTTACCAAGAACTGCTACCCTGATGATCGCAGTATCAGTGCCAGCTTTGTTGCTGATCTTGATGGTGTAGGTGCCACTGTCTGTTCTACGGGCATCCTTGTTTGTCAAGACAGCACTGTATGTTGTGGTAGAAGCCTTGATGCGTCTACCATCATCAACCTGCTTATCTTCTATCAGCCATGCGACTGTAGGGGTAGGTGTGCCCGAGATTGGGACGTCGAGATGGAAGAGGGTACCTGCACGGACGGTGATAACGTCACGGAATTGTGATCCAAGATCTATCTTTGGTGCATCTGAAAATTGAGGTTTTAAAAGAGAGAAAATTAAGTCTTCATAGCCTTATAATTTTCAATTGTGATATTCATTTCAAGTGTTAAAGAGATTGATCAGTTACATGTGTCTATGCAGAAATAAATCATGTTTGATCACTGGATGGAACAAAATGATTTTTGAAAAGAGGATTATTGTAATGAGGGGGAAAATCATACAGAAGAAGCATTATTTTCTTCATTTTACAAGAGAGATTTCATTCATGTGATTTATTCAATAATATTGCAAAACAAATGAAAATAATTAAACACTGTCGTTGTAAAAATAATAGCATAAACGTGAAATGATACACGACTAACAGCAAAGGATGCAAATATATATATATTTTTTTGTTTTTGTTGTTAGTACTATAATGTTTTGATTTAAACATTTATTCATTGTTATATATTTGTTTCCATTTGCTATGTTATCTTTATATATATGTACATATGAATGTATGGTTGATGTAAACTTGCATTTTTAGTCTTTGGACTTTTTGACAAGTCATGAATAAAACCTTAGTTGAATCTTGAATCTTGAATTTGAATACTTACAAGATGGTCTCTCCACTACAACAGGAGCTGCAGTTGCTACAGGAGTACTCATACCAGCCTTGTTGACAGCACTGACGCGGAACTCATATTCCTTGCCTTCGGACAGGCGTGGAACCCTGAGAGTTGTATCCATGACGGGTTTGTAACTCGTCCTATTCCATCCGGCTTCTGGCTGGCCTCTCTCGCGCTTCTCCACGATGTATCCAGTGACAGGAGCGCCACCATCTCTCTGAGGTCTGGACCAGGTCAAGGAGACGCTGTCCGACTGGATGGTATCCACCTTGATCTTGCCAGGTTGGTCTGGGACATCTGCATGAGGGGAACAATATAGTGTTGTTTGATTTAACTTCTTAAAACTGTGACAAATAATACCGACATACCGAAATGTGATACATCAATATGCCTATATTTGATGGAATATTTTTGTTGGCATTAACGCCGGGTGTCTTAAATATTTCAATTTATATGATCTATTTCAACTCACTTTAAAAACACTAGAATGCATTACCATACAAATATATATCATGAATAGATCTATGAACAAAATATTGAAAGTCAAGTGACATATTGGGAATGATTCCATAAACTTTTCCTTCATCTAAAATGATAATTCTTCTGTATCAGGATCCTATGCTATTCAACAATGTATTTTGTTAAATCATTATGTTCCAAAATGAAGCTCATCAAAACAAAATCCATCTCTTCTCATGTCCATGAATGTCTACATACCGTAATCTCCCTTTGGAATGATCCTTTCGCTCTCAAGAGGTTCACTGACT
>JARBES010000131.1:29157420-29176040 GCA_030265145.1 Strongylocentrotus pallidus | reverse complement strand
ACAGCAGGCGTTGGGATACCGGTATAGGGTACCTCAATACGGAAGGACTCACCAACCTTTGCCATAATTGGTTCATCGAAGCGCCCGCTGAACTTTGGTAAAACTGTGAGGGATAGATTGAAAATAGGAGCTAATATAAGTATAAATCATTCAAACTACCCATATTTGGATGGCAGCTTGCAATTGAATGTGTCCTGCAATTCCAAGAAGTATCAATTTACTGTACATTTGGGCACTTGCTGCATGGTCTTGAAAATAATATAATTATTATGCATACATATGATAAAATTGTAGATGAAAGAGACAAGATAGTGACAGAAATGATAACATTTCATAAAAAATAAGTTTTTGTCCTGACTTTGATGGTAATAAGTATTAGTAGTATTAACATAGTTATAATAAAGTCTAATCCAAACACGGACTATCAATTTGTAACAAAGTAAGAGTGAAATGATGCGTCCGTACCTGTGGTATCCTCAGCCCTGATAGGAGCAGAAGGTGTGCTTGCAGGTCCAGGACCAGCCCTGTTCTCAGCGCTGACTCTGAACTCATACTCCTCACCGCGCATAAGACGAGGAATCCTGTGTGATGTCACCCCACTGGATACGGTCGTCACCTTGGACCAATAGTTGCTCGATGTTTCCTTCTTTTCTATGATGTATCCTGAGATTGGCGCACCACCATCTGATTTAGGTGCATGCCATTCCAGGGTCACAGAGTCGGAAGTCACATTGGTAACAAGGGGCTTGCTTGGCGCTTCGGGTACATCTGAAATGTCACACAAGAAAGATAGATATTGAAGGATTTGCACAAAGTTTCAGTTTACAATACATTCAATTTATGATCATGTACATTGAAGAGTATGTGATGGAAAAATATTACATAAGTTCTCGAGAAATATTGCAAAATCAATCCTCATGCATCACTTACCATATTTCTTCTTTAGTTTGATTGTTTCCTTCGTCTCCAGTGGCTCACTGTCACCGATCTTGTTGACAGCAAACACACGGAAGACGTAGGACGCACCCTCTTGAAGACTAGTAACTCTTACGGTAGTATCCAGGGCACGTGTTGTTAGTCTGGTCCACGATGTTCTATCCTCCTCACGTCTTTCAATGATGTAGTGTGTGATTGGTGAGCCACCAACATCTGCTGGTTCCTTCCACGACAGGAAGAGGTCAGTGCTGCCGATGTCTTTGGCGGCCAGAGGTCCGCGTGGTTGCTCTGGGCGATCCAGAACTTGGACACGGATTGTGATGGCATCACTTCCAGCAGTATTTGAAACATCGAGTTTAAACGATCCTTCATCTTCCCTCACACAGTTCTTGATAGTGACAATAGTATCCCTGTCTGTTGTGTCGATCTTGATGCGAGATGATGGTTGAAGCGTGGAGCCATCTTTGGTCCACTTGACAGTGGGCTTGGGTGTAGCTTTGAACGGTACATCAAGGTTGAACGTAGCTCCTACTCTGACTACCATGGTGTCGTGGTACTTGTAGGTATCCAACTTCGGTGCAACTATACGATGAGATTAAAAGCAGGATATAATCAAATCAGCTCAGAACATAAAATATATGAAAATTGTTGTGAAATGTTATCACAAAAAATAATTGACTTCTTCCATATCGCATATGGTTCAATTGGTACTTAAAACTTTCTTTAAATCTCATTCCCGGTTACCATGATATTAACTGATACTCGTTTGAGAAAATAAATGTTATCACAGAAAATAATTGAATTCTTCCATATCGCAAAAAGTCTTGCGCATTTATTTCAGACTATGGTTCAATTGGTACAATTGGTATCGTTGGAGAAAATAAATATAAAAACACCAATTTAAAAAACTCTTTATTTTGAAAGACAAGATTAGAAAATGATCAGTTTACTCACCAGCCATGCCAATAGAATCAGTTGGATTGGTAGGTTTGCTCGTTCCTGCAGCATTGCAAGCAACGATCCTGAATTGATATGAGCCTGTAGCCGGGAGGTCATGAATATCCATCTTTTTATCCATGATAGGATGTGAGTTGACCGGTACCCATCGGGTGCTGAAGCGATCTGCGCGTTCCACGGTGTACCCTGTGACTGGGCTTCCGCCATCTGAAGACGGAGCGGTCCAGTTTAAGGTCACAGACTTTGCGGTGATGTTGGAGATGGTAGGCTCACCAGGTGGAGAAGGCACACCTGCATTTAAAGAACAAAAACAATAAAAGAGAGATCAATTATTGAGTTCAAATAATTCACAATTACTATATACCTTTATATGATATCTTTTAGCTAACTTATCTAGACACATGTGACAAAGTAATACATCGTTACAATTACCCTTGTGCAAAAGGAAATTGCCAACATGTGACGCTAGCCATCCATACACAAAAGTACATACTTATTGTACACCACGTAAAAGCATACATCATGGAGTCATAAATTTAATGATTATGTAATTACATTTGATTGGCAGCATTTATATGATGCTGCATTTCTGTGAAAATATCAATTTGAAATTACTGATAAACATACCAAATTTGGACTTGGCAGTAGCTAACTCTGAGCCATCGCTAGGTGGTCCGAGACCGGCTTTGTTCAGAGCCATGACTCTAAACTCGTACTGCGCTCCTTCTTTCAAGTCTTTAACCGTGAATTCGGGTTTTAGGATGGACTGCGATGTGCAAGGGAACCATCGGACAGAGTAGGCCTCCTTCTTTTCTAGGACGTAGCCCGTGATGTGACTGCCTCCATCTGATTCCGGTGGGTTCCATTGAAGAGTCACGCTGGTCTTGGTGAAGTCAGTGACAACTGGTGGTGACGGTCTTCCTGGAATATCTGTAAGGAAATAATAATTTCATTTATTTACATATTTTCCTTTCATAGAAATATCAAAATCATTATCAAATGAATAGAACTTAGAGTCGATTCCTGTTTCATCTGCCATCTAGTAAGAATAAGTGGACATGTCGACAGAAGACATATGTTTTCATTGCCTGTAACCTACAGATAAAGCGTTATCTTTGTAAAAAGAAAATTGACAAACGAGGATATTTCGTATTTTGAATAAACTCTAAATACTTTATATTTTTATTATCCGCGACAGAGTATAGATTGTGATTAAATGGTATTACTACAGATATTGACTGTAGACTTTACTTTGCGACTTACCATAGGGAGGTTTCACAAGTACAGAGTTGGTTGGTTCACTTGGTTGGCCGAAGCCCTTCTTGTTTGCAGCTACCACCCTGAACTCATACTCTGATTTCTGAGTGAGTCCGGTGACTGTGAAGATAGTATCGCCCACTGGTGTGGTGTTGACCGGTGTCCAGCGTAGTGCCAGCCGCTCCTTCTTCTGCACGACATATCCTATGACAGGAGAGCCACCATCACTGCCTGGCGGACGCCACTTGAGTGTTACTGATGTTGCCTTCACTTCTGCTACCTGTGGTTTGCTTGGGGCTTCAGGAACATCTAAAACACAAAAAGTGGAAATGATGAGCATTTGACATTTCTGATACAACTCCGCAATGGATACATTCAGTTTACATCTACTTTTAACATGGTAGATAACGGATATTTGTTAGGAATGTAATGCAGATAATTTTCAAATGCTTTCACTAAAGTAAACTCAAGAATATCCTTCTATGAAACTTACCATAGGGTGATTTAGCAACCTTGGGTTGGGATGGGTTACTTGGTGCACTCTGGCCTGCCTTGTTGGTAGCCAACACTCTGAACTGGTATTCATTACCCTCTTTAAGTCCTGAGATCTTGCAATTGGTGTCTGTACACCTCTCTATGGGTGTCCAGCGGGCAGTGTAGGGGTCCTTGCGCTCTACGATGTACCCTGTGACAGCGGAACCGCCGTCTCGGGAAGGTGCTGTCCATGTTAGGGTTGCAGAGTCTGCTGTTATGCTGGCGATAGTTGGCTCAAGGGGTGCAGATGGCGCATCTAGAAATAAATTCAACAAAATATATATCTAACTGAGGAAACGTACAAATATTTTAACAAAGTTTTAATCTGCTATTTTTTTATCTGAAATCACTGATATGTATCAATGTAAAAGTATTTAAAATAACTTTATCTGACAAAACATGCCAAAAGGCAATCTAGAATAACTGTAAGTCCTGAGAAGTTCTTGAGAAAAAAAAATCTTTTCATAAGGTACATGATTTTACATCTTAAATATGTACACTTTTTCTGAACTGATATGAGCATTGCATACTTTCTTTTGAAATTGATTTAACTTGCAGTAGGTAATGAAAGAGAAGGAGTGAAACTTACCAACCGGATCCTTGATTACTGTTGGTTTAGTTGAGTCACTGGAACGACCAATACCTGCCCGGTTCTCGGCGCAGACCCTAAACTGGTACTGTAGGCCTTCTTTGAGGTCTCCAACAACCATGTTCGTGTCTGTGACAGGAACCCTGTTAACACGTGTCCACCTGGCACTGTACTGATCCTTGCGTTCTACGAAGTAGCCAGTGACTGGCGAACCACCGTCAGAGAATGGAGGACTCCATTCAAGACTGGCGGAGGAGGCTGTGGTTCCTGTTACTTGGACACTTTCTGGTGCGTCAGGAGTGTCTAGATAGAGTTAGAGTAATATTGAAAAGTAAATGAATCAAATGAAAAATTTGTTTGTGGAAAAAGTTTCTTGTTACTAATCAATTTTGACAACTCTGACTATCATGGTGTCTTCTCTCGGCTCAGAGTTTGATTTCAACATTTTTCAACACAAAACCATTCTTTTCAGTTCTCTTCCCAGTTGGTTCTTGACTACCCTTTTGATCTCCGAACTTTTACTTGTTAAACTTGCATATCTTTCTACCTAAATGACACAACCGAATCTTGTTTTTAAATTGTAATCCAGTAACATGTAGATCATATTGCTCATAATATCTACGATTAAAGGCTTACCATAAGGAGGTTTCGCTACGATGGGCTCGGTATTGTCGCTTGGTCTTCCAAGACCGACCTTGTTCTCAGCAATGACTCTGAACTGATACTCATCATTGGGTTTCAGTCCAGTCACCTTGAAAGTGGAGTCAGTGACTGTCTGGCGGTTGATCTTTGACCAACGGAGACCAAACTTGTCCCTGGCCTCGATGATGTAGTTGGTGATTGGACTGCCTCCGTCAGCGACAGGTGGCGTCCATTCGAGGACCAGCTCTGTGGAGTCTACGTTGGTTGCTGTTGGGCGGCCTGGTGCACTTGGAGCATCTGTAAAAAGCAGATAAGTCATTAGCAAAATCACGGTGTATAATATTTACCAGATACCAGATACCATATATCGCATAGAAACATAGAAATGAAGTGAAAAACCTAACAGGTGGAAAACATCAGACAAAACCAAATACACCAAGATCAATGATTCCTTCAGTGAGCCAAGAGGAATTTGGTGAAATGATTGAGTAGATTGTACGTAAATCAATAGTGTACAGTTAACATAACACTAGTATTTCATTTCCTGAGAACTTAGTTCATCTAAACAAAACTATGAGTATTACCATATGGTGACTTTGCAACTCGTGGTAGAGACACCTCGCTTGGTTTGCCGACACCTGCTGCATTCTCTGCGCTGACCCTGAACTCATATTTCCTATCCTCTGACAGGTCATTGACCTTGAAGGTCGTCTCCCTGATTGGAGCACGGTTGACAGGGACCCAGCGACCCACAGGGCATTCCCTCTTCTCCACGATGTACCCTGTGACGGTGCTACCACCGTCCGATGCGGGTGGTTCCCATGACAGGGTCATGGATGATGGTGTGATATCCGTGACGGAAGGTGGGCTTGGTGCATCAGGAACACCTGATAATGCAAAGGTAGTGAAAATGAGAATCATCAAAACACAAAGATGCTCACGTCATTTTGAATATTATCGGTTAATTCAATTGATGTTCTCAATTTACTTTAAACATGTAATAAAAGATTTACTGTTACGTAGCTAATAACAAAAATTCACAGGCATACATGCATATAAGATTCATAAACTGAGGCATAAAAACGTTTCTTCAAGAATTAAGTCATACCGTATTGGGCCTTTGCAGTGAATCGTTCACAGGGTGCGCTAGGCTTGCCGACACCTGCTGCATTGACTGCGCTCACTCTGAACTCGTAGTCATTGCCCTCCTGGAGACCTTTGATCGTGAAATCTGTAGTACCAGCAGGTACTTCATCAGCCTTGACCCAGCGAGTAGAGTATTTGTCCTTCTTGTCTATCACATATCCTGTGATGGGGGAACCTCCATCCTGGCGTGGGGTAGACCACGTCAGAGCGGCGCTGTTTGGAGTGATGTTGTACACGTCTGGGGCATCTGGTGGAGGAGGTGTGTCTGTTGGGGGATGACATAAAGTAAATGTTGGTAAAAATCTGAAGTATATATCCCTCAATGTACACAATTTCTTTAAATTTAAATTAAATTCCATTTTGAAAACTTACTCGACGGTAGATTTTTAGATAATCAAGTTTAGATGTCATGTCTGGTGTCTTGTAGTGTGGTCTGGTGGATAAGTCATTTGACTATGAGGCACGCGGTACTAGCTTCGAATCCCTTCCACACCTAATTGACTTTGGCGATGCATTAATATGCATTTGACAATACTCCTCCACGAAGAATAGTATAAAAACTGATGATGTTATACTTGGTAAATAAGACCATAATTTGTTATTCAATGTATCTTCTGTATTTATGTCTTAAACGTATATGCTCACCATATGGTGGTTTGCATGTAACAGGGCGGGATGGTTTGCTGAAGTCGCCACGGCCTGCCTTGTTGATAGCTGCAACTCTGAACTGGTACTCTGATAACTCCTTCAGCCTTGCAGCAGTGTATGTCGTGTCCGGTACGGTGCTCTCGACCTTCACCCATCGCATGGTGGCATCGCTCTTGGACTCGATAGTGTAGCCAGTGATCTTGCTGCCACCGTCATAGGAGGGTGGGCTCCAGGAGATGGTGATGGTGGTCGCTGAGACTTCCTCTACCTCAGGCTGGTTGGGGATGCCTGGTGTAGCTGTAATTTGAAAGAGATTTTGACATTGATTGTAAGTTGGCTCGACGAAGCTATGAAGGAAATTAGGAAATAGAACTGAGATGTAGCAACCTTTATCTTTCATCATTCTGCTGATCTGTCAAGTATATATTTATCCAATGCAATGGAATGAGAAAAACTATTTAAAAAAGATATATTGGTGAAATGAAATATAGTTAATAAATGGGTCTAACAATATGAATAAACCAAGCATGTATTTAACAATCAAAATAATTTACCAAAGCCCTCTTAGTTAAATATATAGGTATAATCGGTGTTACTATAAATGTAATTGAAATTTCATCTAGAAACATATAAAGCAATAGGCCCTTAGATTCAACCATTATGTTTTGTTTTGTTTTCTAATATTTTTGTTTATTTAAATAAGTAGTATACTTACTGTAAGGAGGCTTTGCAGTGAAGGGATGTGTAACCTGGCTTGGGCGTCCCAGGCCAGCTTTGTTCTCTGCAATCACCCTAAACTCGTACTCCCCTCCCTGCCTCAGGTTGGGCACCACGCAGGAGAGACTGGTGATCGGTGACCGATTGACCACCGTCCATCCACTCCGTCCAGGCTCTCTCTTCTCAATGACGTAGCCTGTGATTGGACTGCCTCCGTCGGTGCGTGGGGCTGTCCAGTTCAGGGTCATGGACTCTCCTGTGATGTTGCTGACATCTGGGGTGCTGGGTGACTCTGGAACATCTGCAAGATGAAAGTTGTCTTGCGTTTAGAAAACTGGATTATCAAACATTAAATTGAATCCTTATCTTCTTCTGATTTTTATCAAAATGATCGAATAAACCAATAAGATGAACTACTGAAATAAAAAGTAATTCAAAGGAATTAAGTATGCATATGGTATGATAGAAATATGAACATGGAAGTAAATGCATTACCTTCACGTTTTTCCCCGTACACTTATCAAATATTTCACTAATGCCTTTTAGATTTAACTTTCCCCTACTTTTTCCTCGCTGTCATAAAACTTGGGTGGTATCTAAAAAAAGGGTCTCTATTAATTACCATATGGCTCCTTTGCTTTTGTAGGTCTTGTTGGCTCGCTGAATTTACCAATACCGATCTTGTTCTTAGCGGCAACCCTAAACTCGTAGTCATTGCCATCCTTGAGGCCAGTCACAGAGAATGTGGTCTCTGTGAAGTCAAATCGACTAATCTGGACCCATCGTGTTGAGAACTGCTCTCTGCGCTCCACGATGAAGGTGATGATTACCGTTCCTCCGTCTGATTCGGGCGGGGCCCAACGGAGGGTCATGTTGGTGGAGGAGATGTCTGAGATGGATGGAGTGCCAGGTGCAGTTGGTAAATCTGGAATGTGATAAAGAATCAAAAATGTGTACATATTATAACTCATTTATTAACAAACTACACATACAATAAGAACTGCCTATACAATACGACAGCACGTTCAAGTAAATGATATGAAAAATATGAACAGTTTAAGACAATCTCATTTCTACTAATCATAACATTGATTTTTTAAGCAATTTTGTATTCTATATTGTCAAGTGAGATAATAGTTTTTTTTACCGAATGGTGACTTTGCCTTCACTGGGTAGCTAGGTGCGCTGGGTTTACTGCGGCCAGCATCATTTTCTGCCACGACTCTGAACTCATACTCCGTTCCTTCAGTTAATCCCGTCACCTACGTAATGACATAGAAAGAAAGAAATAATAAAATGGGAAATTATCCTATAAATAAATGGTGTAAGAGATTTATCAAGTTGACAAGCCGATTACAAAAACTATTCTTAAATCAGATACTAATAAAACAGTGACTGTTAATTAATTGTAAGATAATGTCAAAGAAATGGAACTGAAAGTGTAACGAATGGACATAAACAAGTAACAAAAGAGATTTGCTGGGCTAGAGTAAGAGAAAGACAATGTATCATTCGAAGCATAATCGATACTAAATTTTATATCTGTGATTCCGATGCTATTTTGAAATCCAGAAAATTAATGTATTTCACCTTTACCTTCGAGCTTAGTATCCTAAATTACATTCCATTGTTTCTACAAGCGAAGAGGAAAAATGAAAGAAACTAAACCCATTGCCTCCTGCAAGAGAGTGGTTTATAGGTTAAGCCTATGGGAATGAGAGAAGTCCAGGGGGGCGTTTCACAAAACTTGTCATCAGTGACAAATGACAAGTTGTGTTATAAGCTACTGAAATCCTTGCTTCTGATTGGTTATCAGCAGATTTGTCACTGATTTTTGTTATTTGTCATTGAAAAAAGGCTTTGTGAAACGCCCTCAGAAGTCAACGGGTTCAATCTAACCTTGAGTTTGGTATCCTCGGTCGACTCAAAGTTGACAGGGCTCCACCTGAGAGACATACGATCCTTCTTCTCAACATAGTAGCCGGTGATACGGCTTCCACCATCAGAGAAGGGAGGAGTCCAGGTCAGGGTCAAGGACGTCTCGGTGATGTTGCTTGTTTCAGGGGCACCAGGTGCTCCAGGCTCATCTGTGGGAAACAGATAATAAGTTACTTCATGCTCACTTCCTAAACAGCTAGATGCATGATTTTTTTTTAAATGTTCAGACCAATGATAAATGTTTGTGCATCTCACTCTCTGGACCTTCCTAAAGTGGGTTTTCTTCGTTCGTTCGTTCGTACAAAGAATATCAAGGAGTACATCATCTAAATAGGATGATCCTTTTTTAGCCAACTGATTGTCTCATCATCAAGCTCGCGAAGTCCAGAAGATTCGTGATGGGATTTGCAGATAGGACAAGCATCGATGACATAGTTTGGATTTCGCCGCAGATACAGTTTTCTTAAAATCATTTTTAAACCATTAAGTGTGCAGGTGTACTCAGTATAAACAAAAAATAGTATCTAGGCATATAAAACGTTCTCCAGAAGAATGCTTACGATACATGGAATGTTTTATATGTCAGTATCAACACACAAAATCATCTGAAACTAAACAAAGCAAATTCAATTAGAAATAGAATCAAAAGTTTTGCCAATTGCGACAAAGTCTAATGATTATGAGAACTACATTGATAACAAATTTGCCAGCCATATTTCAATTTGTGTCAGTTAACTTTGTTTAGAATTGAAATAAGAATAGCACAAACGCAACTCTAACTCTTGAATAATTTTCAAACAATATTTAATTTAAATAATTCAGTGTTAGCAGGTTAAGAAAGCAATTTTGTTATTGTATTCTTCAAAGATTGTATTCCTATTGGCGCAAGTCATCCAGGAATCATTCATATCAGCGAATGACATTGAATGGGCATTAAAATCCCAATACAACTGCTCTTCCAAATTAAACATGCACGTCTACCATGTCCAATCTGTTTTAATTTGGTACTTAAAGAAAAAATATTGTTGTCCTCTCATTAGCATATACTAAATGCATACCTAAAAAGCGTTATCAAGATAAAATGATCAAGAATTTATCAAATAACCCAAACTGGAATTTAACAAAAATATATCGTCAAGGAATAAAAAAAAAAACAATTTCAATATATGGCTTAAGACACAACTGTTAGATAATTCATTGGTATGAGAAAAATATTATCTCGGCAAAATTATAATAATAGCATCAGACAAAAGTTAGATTAGCTCGTAGATGGAAAAAACAAAATTCCAACTACGTATCTGCTTACCTCCTTTCTTTTGTGAAACTAAAGTAAAACATTGAATAGAAATTTTGCAAATTATATGAAACAACACATTTCTACATAGAAGTGTACATGCAATTGTAATTCATCAGACAAAATTGCTGCACCAATGCTCTCGTAAGACATTTTTTTTTACAGTTCCTACAAAATAAAATCCATCAATTACAATAGTGCAATTCAATTTTTTTTTTCTCAAATCAGTTTCAAATAATGCAACTAACGAATGACAGTCATTTTAAAGCCCCTTCTGAGAAAACAAAAGAAAAGAATGACTGTTTACAAAATGTAAGACATTTACTTCAATCATTGAGCACAGGTATACGTATCAATGGCTTCAAAGAGAACAATTTATCGAGCCAATACACATGGATGCCAATTTGGAGGGTACTAAACCAAGTCTAGAGATATCGAAATAATAGGTTTTACTTACTGAAAGGTGATCTAACGAGGGTTGATTCCGTGGGTTCGCTCGGTTTGCTAGCGCCGGCCTTGTTCTGCGCCACCACCCTGAACTGGTACTCCTCACCAGGGACTAGGGCTGGAACAGTGAACTTGGTATCTGTCACTGCATCGTGGTTGACCCTGGTCCAGCGTGGGCTGAACTTGTCCTTCTTCTCGATGAAGTACCCGGTGATGGAGCTTCCGCCATCGTCCCTGGGGGGAGACCAAGTCAAGGTGACGGAGTCGGCCGTTACGCTAGAGATCTGGGGCTCGTTCGGAGCTGCAGGTTGGCCTGAAAAGTAGCATAAGAAGTTGTTTTATTTCAATAACAGCAAGGTATATTCATACAAAGGAAAATTTCTATATTGAGATAAGAATAGATTAAATTCGCTTGTCAAAATTACTTTCTTTGATTTCATGAGTCTCATTGCATTCATCATCGTGTTTGTAGCTTCACTTTATAAGCACATGTATGTGAATACATGATTCATCAATTATAATTACCTATGGCAAATATATTGCGTATATACATCTTGAATATTACTTTTACATTTTTAAAAAATCTTATTCCTAATTTACTAGATAAATGAAGAGATTTACAATGTATTACTATCAAATCAATTTAAGAGAACGTATAATTAACTTTACAGCCATCTCACTATCATTTTATAGCATGAATCCAAATATATACTTACTGTATGGTGGCTTAGCGGTGACCTTCTGGGTCGAGTCACTAGGTTTTCCGACACCCATCTTGTTCTCTGCTGTCACTCGGAACTCATAGCTGTCACCTTCAGATAGATTCATCACGTTAAACCCGGTTTTGAGAACCTGAGTTCGGTTAACTCTGGTCCAGCGTCCATACCGATCACGCAATTCCACAATGAAGTTGGTGATCTCCGTACCGCCGTCCGAGGATGGTGGGGTCCAAGTTAGGACCAGAGATGTTCCGGTGATGTCAGAGATCTTTGGTGTGCCTGGTGCCGATGGAACATCTGTAAAATAAGAGTAAGATATAGTGATGTCTAAAGATACGAAATTGTTGTTTTGATTGACACTTACATTTTAAGATAGAGGCATCATGAAATAGAAATGATTAAAATCAATAATTAATATGAAAAGAAACCTAAATCCCTAAGATATCGTTGGTATAAATCTAGATTATGTTTAGCATAAACCACATGTACTCCATGAGGGGAGAGCAAAATGCAATATACAAGAAATATGTTTCTTTACTAACTAAAATAAACATATATATATGCATAGATTGTAGATATACATTAGGGCTACAGGAAATGATAAGGATTACCAATGTGGTAAATGCTATAATTTCAAAGTTACTTCTATCCTCCAATACTTGTTGATCATCAATGACAGCCACAAAATACATTGTACATGCTAACCCCCCTAAAAGACATGAATCATCACTTACCGAATGGACTCTTTGCAATCACAGTGCCTGTAGTGTCACTGAATGGTCCAACTCCAGCTTTGTTCTCTGCCGCAACTCTGAACTCGACCTCTCCGCCTTCCGTCAACTCACGCAGCGTATACTGCATTTCGTGGATTGTCTCGCGGGTTGCACGTGTCCAACGGACCGAATACCTGTCCTTCTTCTCGATCTGGTAGCCGATGATTGGAGAACCGCCATCGGACCAAGGAGGGGACCAAGCGAGGGTGATCTGCTTGGCGTCGATGTTGGTGATGTCTGGCTTGGCCGGGGCATCAGGAAGACCTGGTTTGAAAGATGTCAAACATTGTTTGTTAGAGGAAATGCAGAATAATAATATTCAGCTCACATAAACCAGCTGTACAACCTAAATGTCGAAAGAAATTTCCGAATGGGATTTTGAAAGTTCTGGTGATTCAGATTCGGTTAGAATGATATATAAATTTAAAGAACGTTTCAGAGGAACATGTTAAATTACAAAATGAATGGTTCAAATAGACACTTTATTCTGACAGGATAGCAATCGTTCTCACTTTAAACGTCGAAATCCTATCCAAAGATGGAATTAAGATTAGATGCATTTACCCCCAAACAGTTTTTCATGAGCGCCCAGCAGAGATGAATATCAGCGCCTTACAAAAGGATCATCTTCAAACAGTTATATGCACTTACCATATGGTGGCTTGGCAATATATGCCTTGGAAGGCTCGCTTGGTTTGCTCTCCCCTGCAACATTGTGTGCCACAACCCGGAAGCAGTACTCTGACTTCTCCCTCAGTTGGTCCACAACGAGACTGGTCTCTCGGAGTGGAACCCGATTGACAGGTACCCATCGTCCCGTGCTGACGTCACACTTCTCCAGAACGTAGCCGGTGATCGGGCTGCCTCCGTCTGAGATGGACTTTGGCCAGGTGACGGTCATGGATGTGGCCTTCACGTTGCTGACATCGGGTGCACCTGGTGCGGATGGGACAGCTGACACAGAGAAGAAATAGGAATGAATATAATTGAGATTGTTGAATATGCCTTGAACAAACCTTATGGTTATGTATAGAAAAACGTAAACGTAAATATTTAGTGCTATTTCGTATCAAATCAAACATCAGTGACAGTATAATCACTTAATAGCAACATTATTTTAGAAGGGTTAACACATTAATTAGATTGACATTATATAATTTGCCATACAAACAAAAGAGAAGATTCTATTTGCACATATCTTCTTCATATATATAACGTGTGAAATCGTCATATGCTTATTTGGTTTCTTCAAGGGAACCACTCTTCTTTTAAGACATTTTACGGGTTCAAGCAAGGCCAAATCTAATTTCACAAGGCAATATGTTTACTGTAAAGAACAAATACAATGCTATGTAACCATATAACAACACAAAAATAAAGCTGCAAAAGCAGCAACGTAGAGGATTGCTTTTTATACAAAAGATATATAAAAGAAAAAGTACTGAAAAGAAAAAGTACTGTTCGTTTGTTTATTGTTTTGAAACTGATGTGGGTAGTAGTTGATCTTACTGTAGGTCGCCTTGGTTGTGAAAGGTCCACCCACTGAGCTTGGTTTGCCCTCTCCAGCCTTGTTCACTGCTATCACGCGGAACTCAAAGGTCTGGTTCTCCTTCAGTCCTGTCACCTGATAAGATAAGTAATAAAAAGTACAAACAAACTTCAAACATTTTGTTTATTCGATAAGATTAATATATTTGTAAATTAATTTTGATTTATTATAGAGATGTGAACTTAAAGTATCATTTGCTAATTGACAGGTAACCGTAGATTTTGCATCACATTCATATGTAAGTAAAATATATTTTTAGGGGTCTTCACATTCAAACTTGTTTTCATGGTCGATTATCACTATAATCATAATGCATACATAATATTGATGCGTTTTACAAAGATCTGAATTACCCCTTTCTCTCCAGCAATTTTGCATGTTCCCTTGCATGGTGCGTTTCACTTTGCTCTTAACCAAGCAGATATAGTATTTCCATGTCATTAATGCCAAATGATTTCGATGAAATATTGAAAATACATTTTAACAATCAGATGGAGATATGAACATACTGATAAAAGCAATCCAAGTAATGGTAAAAATGAAAACACTATTGTATGATATGAGAGTTCCGTATTGATGAATTTAACCAGGCCACCATCTTATTTCAATTAAGAATGCAAATCTGGTTACCCCAATGACAAGGACACATACTGTAACTACAAAAAGGAAAGACAGCTCGCAACAGCTAACCCTGGTAAATACAAAACATGATGGCCCGAATTCACAAAGGAGGTTTGTCGACAAACCTAGGTTTATGTACGTCATATGACGCGTTTTAGACCAAGGTTTGATTTACATTTCACAAAGGAGGTTTGTCGACAAACCAGGTTAGAGTACAAACCTAGGTCTGATCAAACCTGGTTTGTCCACAAACCTCCTTTGTGAATTCGGGCCAATTAGTTGGACCCGACTACTTACATAAGATACATATACATGTACATAAATTTCCCCGTTTACAATCCCTATGCAATGTAGATGAAAACTTGTATACATACACGGATGCTTTCTACTGGAGATATGAAACAACTGAACAATACTTAAATATAAGAAGAGAACAAATTTGTAAAAATATTGATGTCCTTACGTGTTTCAGTAAAGACAATTTTCTTTTAAGGCCTCAATAAATCATATAATTCAATTAATCACTTAGACATGGTGATAATAGAGACAGTTTACAAGTACTTGAATAATTTGCTTGTTGTTGTTGGGTTTTATGGTGTTTTCCATCGTTGTTGGATGATTTTCGCCGTCGCTTATGTAGACAAGCATTATAAATATTTGAATACGATCGGAACTTTCACAGTAACAGATATATGAGGAATATTCTTTTTGACCATGAAGAAGATAGTCTTCAAGGAGGCTAATTTAAATGGTTTTAAGTCACATGAAATAACATTCCCTGTATTCCCAGTATGATAGATGATGTTTTATGAACCGTGATGAAAGACATCTGCTTGATGACATACCAGAAAAAAAGCTGAATAACCATGTTGCTACCAGCCTACCACATACCCCCAAATGACACAAATTCACAATATGTTTACATCTCATGAAAACAATTAAACTCACCTTGTCCATGAATTTGGTATCAAATTTCATCCCTAGGTTTAAAGTCTAATCATGCAGAAAACAAAATCAACACAAATGTTAACTCCAATACAATTGCAAGTCTTGTTAAGAGACATCGTATGCATGATGAGCATCATTTACATGTATGTAGGACTAGTCATCTGCTTAAACGAAGCCAGTGAGAAAGTTATAGTTCCTTGGTATGGAAGATATTTAACCTTTGAGACGATTTATACTAGAGAATTCAATATGTATAAGCATTGATAAGAGATTGAACTAAAATACTATCATAAATAATAAACCTACATTTGATTTAAAAGAAAGTTTATTTAACCATTAATAATCCTATTCAATATTTAGTAAAATATAACTAAAAGTTTTTCCGTTTTGAGCTTGCGATTCTCTCATATTTATTTTCAAACCTTACCTGGTATGTCAGTTCAGAACTCTCTTTGGTAGACACACGCTTCCAGAAAGACGAGAACTGTTCCTTCATCTCTAGGATGTAGTTGGTGATGCGGCTGCCTCCGTCGTTTTTAGGTGCTGACCACCTCACTGTGATAGACACAGCATCCACCTCTACGGCGGTTGGTTGAGAGGGCGCCTCGGGAACAGCTGAAGGGAAATAGATAATAGAAAAAACGCGTGTTTGACGTATTAAACCACTTGGCATATTCAATTATAATCTTGAGGTTATTTATATGATGTAAAAAAGAGATGGCCGTGTTACATAAACATTGACAAATTCACTAGTAAACATCTATTGTGTCTCCTTTCTATGGTGTCTTAATATAAATTATATCGTTTTGAAATGTCAAAGTGATCATAAGATATCACTGACTGTAAAAGTACGATTGAAGAAGATATGATTTACTTATATTGAGATACAATTGAGTGGAACTCTTACATATGCCAGAATGAATTGCTCTTATCTCACAATCAAGCACATAGAGACTTTTAACATCAGCATCATTATCACCAAAGATACATTTTCCTTGGTTTCATACTTACTGAATTCAGGTTTCAATGTCACAGTGACTGAAGACTGGCTCGGTTTGCCTGGTCCAGCCTTGTTCACGGCTGTCACCCTGAACTGTACAGCGTCACCCTCTTTCAGCTTGGGTACCGTGAACGTGGTCTCTGGTGTCCGGTTGACTTCTGTCCAACGGATGCTGAAGGCATCTTTCTTTTCCACCACATAGTCGATGATGTGACTACCTCCATCCAGTCTTGGTGGTTCCCATGACAACTTGATGGAGTTGGCAGTGACTTCCTCGATGACAGGGGCAGATGGTGCTTCAGGAGCAACTGTGCGTGAAAGATGATTTTAGTTGTATTACACAAATCATGTTTGTAATATGTATTACACATTATACATTACAACATTCCTTAAATATCACACATAACAAATTTCCTTTTTAAAGCAAATATTCAAATGTTTGGACAATTTTGTACTTTCCAGTAGCAAGATATTCAAAAGCGTTTTTGACAAATTAGAATCTACTAATGAAATATATGATTCATATATATATATATATACGTCAAACAGAACAAATGATGTTACAAATGATGATTAACAATACTTCTGAACAGTGTTGCATCTAACAAGTCAATACTACGTATGAGTACACTGTTTTAGAGCCACTAGAATTTCAGATGAATAAACTGTAATCACGTTTCAGTACTTATTGCCATGTTGCATTGACTGTCAAATGGCAGGATGAAATAATTGAATGAGAAAGCATGTTTTATATCTGTAATTATGTGTGAAGTATAATAATTGTTATCACGTCATCCATGAAAGAGTGTAAAAGTTATAATCATAAAGCATCCCGAAATGGATTAATCTATATAACAAAAATCATCTAAGAACTGACAAGTTGAATACTATTCGTATTCTTACCATATGGTGGTTGTGCCTTGAATGTTTCTGAAGGCACACTTGGTTTACTGGATCCAGCTTTGTTAACGGCTGCCACACGGAAAGAGTAATCATGACCTGCTCTCAAGTCCCGGACAGTGAATGATGTCTCGCTCACATCAAACTTGTTGCACGTGGTCCAGCGTCCAGATGCCCCTTCACGCTTCTCAATGTCATAGTTTGTGATCGGACTACCACCATCTGAGGTAGGTGCTTTCCAGTTTAGCGTTGCTGAAGTCTCGGTGATGTTTGATGCTTCAGGTGAGCCTGGAGTATCAGGTACACCTGAACAAATAAAGGGGAATGGAGTCCGAAGATATCAAACATGAAGTTGAGATGAAGTCAAGGAAGTCAAGGAAACTGCACCAAACATGGTTTCTTTCAACTTGATCAAAACTTTTCTACAGTTATATGAATATTTACGATATTTTGTTGTTGAATATTCAATGTTATATTCCACATACTAGGAATCTTGCTCTACGATTGGTCAAAAGTAAATCACGTGATGAAAGATAGTTCGCCCATCATTGATGGGACAAGAAAAGTTTGTTACACTGTGTAGATAGTAGTACTATCTACAATGGGACGCACTTTCACTGAAGATAGAAGTACTATCTACACAGCGCAACGCACTTTAATTGTATACGCTGCGTATTGCTTACCTCTGCGCTTTTAGTGTTAGTACGCGAACTTTGGTCACGCGCAAACTATATGGTCACACCACCATACTGTATGCACTATACGTATCGTACACCGTTTGCTAGCTGTTAATTGATGACTTGTTGCTCTAAAATGACGGAAGAAGACAAATGTTTCCGATGTGGAATATAAAGCAAATAATCACCTTTGGGTTTCAGGCGATGGCAAACTATCACTTCCTCGGGGATCTAAATGTATGCGATACATTTCCTCAACTTCGCTTCGGAAAGATAGCTACATCCAGATCGCCTCGGAAGTGATAGTTTGTCCCATCACCTTCACCAA
>JARBES010000131.1:29106643-29119045 GCA_030265145.1 Strongylocentrotus pallidus | reverse complement strand
TATCAGAGGTCTCTTTAATACTTATTATTTTAATGGCCATTGCGATGGGCTATTGCACTCAATGATTGGTCGATTTTTGTTGACTGCCAAAAATCTATGCTTTGCAAAATAGGTGACATACATATACACGTGCGAAAGCGTCTGTTCTATCCGCGCTTAATACAGTTCACAGCATACATTGTTAAATGTCATAAGATTGTTCTGCAAATGTGAAATAAAAGCGAAAAATAATGAAATTGCGTCAAACTTCTAGAGCTAGGGTAAAGCAAAACGCGAATATGTATAAATTAGGAAGCAGCTATCAAATTAAACTATACACACTTATATTCTTCAAAGCATACATTTCACCAACATATAAATCCTTTCTGCGAATCCACCTGTGTATGGCAGCTGACAACGAAATTAAACATTTTGTATCATGGCATCACATGTTAGTATGAAAAAGTAGAATTCCTCTTTTAAAGCATATTTTACAGTTGTTCTCCAATTGCTGAAATATGTTGTAATATCGAGTGTTTCCTGCTAAAAATAAAATTGCACAGAACAACGACGGAGTGCATGCAACCTAATGGTAAAACATACATGCAGCAAAAAAAAAAGGCAAAGAAATCTGCTTTCTGAGGAAAAGGGGCATTGTGTTGATTTATTCATATTTGAAGGAGTGAAACTAGCAGTCCGCTTCTTTATGAAACATCAGAACCTTCAAAAGATAAAACTCTATGATTTCTACGAAGCGCAGAAGCAACTATCGTCATCTAAGCTAAGCATTATTTCATGCAACCAGCCAGCCAATCTTCAGTCCTTTGTACCTTCCACAATAAGCTCAGCTATGGTCTCGTGTACTCCGATTCGACAAGAAAACTCCCCTGCGTCCTCGACCGAGACATCCTTCACAATCAAGGAATGTCGCCGGCCTTTGCGCTTAATGACAAACTTGGATTTGTCTTCGACAATCTCTTTGCCTTTGTGCAACCAAGCAACGTCGGCGGTCTCCACGTCAGTCTCGCATTCAAAGACTACTTCGTTGGAACCTTCTTCGATCTTCACGTCTTTGAGGGTGTGTGAAATGGTAGGTATGTGTTCTATCGAGGAGAGGAGGTGAAATGATGCAAAGTGCAAAGTGGGTGTAATGGTTGGGAAGAGGACGAATAAAATCTAAGATATGGTGGATGCAGAAAGGTATGGATTGTGCTCAACTTATAAACAATGAAGTTTACAAGGAAAATTGTCAATATCGCTCCGTTAAGTTAGAAGATTTCTTCCAAACTCTGCCACGATCTGGATAGTTTCTCCTTAGTTATATTTCTTGTTGTATACAACTTCAAAGAGAGTAAGGGTATATAAACCTTATGGTTAGATAGTTCAGTAATGAGTAAACATATTCACCATTATACATGTACATGATACAACATACACTTTTGAACATTGAATCATTTCGATGTAATCGATCATCGTTCATTTCATGATGTTTTAAAATACAACATGAATCTGTCTCGATCATCAAAATAAGAAAATAATGTAAAGCGATATCGGGCTATACATTATTTAGCCAAATGTGTAAATTTGAATAACACATGCAATTTGCTAATGTGATCTTTAATATATACAAAGTTTGTGCAAAAGAAATAATTTCAGAGAGGTCAAAGCGAAAAATTCAAACAAGTAGTACAGGTGTATAAGGTAGTATGACGTACCTGTAACAGTTAGGGAAGCAGATGACGTCTTGTCCTTTGTCTTGCAGGTGAATTCTGCAGTATCGGATACATCGGTTGATTTGACCTTGAGACCGCGTTTCTTTCCACTGACGACAAACTCATATTTCTCGTCATCTGGTTTGATCTCCTCTTCATTCTTTAGCCAGGTGACCTCTGCATTGTCGTCGGAGATCTCACAAGTAAAGACAGCGGGCTCATCCTCGACGGCTTGGACGGATTGGATTTCAGTTAGGAACTCGATGGGGGCAGCTAGATTTGAAGAAAAAATTATGGTAATATCTTTGATTCATAAAGTGCTAATACATGCACTATGCTAGAGTTTTTGGCGCTAATGGTAGTGACATGTAGTGGGTTAGGGTTAACAGTCGGAGTACGCAACTGGTTACAACAAATTTTCAGATCATTACATAGTTGCATACAAGCTTAAATACATTTTCAAAAACTTAAGCTCTTGACATGGTTTAGAAATTAATATACTCATAACTCCTTCGAATAGGTGGTGTTATATCCCTCATAAAAAGTTTTATCCTCTTAGAGGGTTGTACCAAGAGCACTGTACAGCACCATTTATTTCATGGCTGTGCCCCTCGGTGTTACAGTCACCTGGGGGGAGTTTCACAAAGATCCTAAGTTGAACTTATCTCTAAGTTGGACTTAACAATTATGGAAAGCCATTAGCATCCTTGAAAATGTTTCGTAAAAGTTATTTTAAAAGGCATAAAATGTTGATTCAAATCAATCATATTTTCTATTATCATGGGAGATTTCATGTTCTTGATGTGGAATTTATAAAAAGCCTAAAATACTTGAATTTTCGCTTTAGAATATATTTTATTTTAAGGCTACACATGGCTCTCCATAATTTATAAGTCCAACCTTGAGTTAAATTCGACTTCGAATCTTTGTGAAACACCCCCATGACTCCTTATATCTAACTAGTGTCTTTCGAGGCAGTGCATATTTCAATGTATTCCCAGACCATTTGTTGTAACTTACGCTCGACAGCAAGGACAGCCACAGTTGACTCGTCTCCCACCACGCAAGTGTAATCTCCCTCATCTTCTGGTATTGTTTCGAAGATAGTCAATCGGCGCTTCTTGCCCTTGGATTCCATGAGGTACTTGGGCATCTTGGTGATCTCTTTGCCGTTCTTCATCCACTTGACAGGAGCCTTCTCATTGTCCACCTCACACTCCAGGACCACAGTGGTCTCGAAAGCTGTTGTGGTGTCCTCCAAAGGCTTGGTAATGGATGGTACTGTGTTCATGCAAGTTAATAAATTACGAATTGATTTTTATAAATAAAACTGAAACCTACACTGTTATTTTGAAAGGGTAAGTGCCGGAATTCTCTTATTCACATCATTTGAAAATTACATTAAATCAATAAGATAACGGTCGGCATGAATCTTTCATGACACTCTTTGAAACTGGCTGAATTGTATTTTCTTTAGCTCTTGAAAAAGGGAGCCTTATGCATTACATTTAGGATTAGAGCAAGTTATGTCAATATCTTGAGAATTTTAAATTTTTGCGCACTACGTTACTATCAATACAACAAATTCCTAACCGATCCAATATTTATATACTGATAATTTCTTCACCTTTGACGTTGACATTGGCTACAGTCTGGTTGTCTCCAACCTTGCACGTGAACTCGGCATTATCATCCTTGACAACATCATGGATGATGAGACGTCTCTTGCGTCCATCGCTGACCACCTCATACTTCTTGCTGGTCAGCTCCTCAGGTGTTATGGGCTGACCATCCTTGAGCCAGGTGGCCTCGGCCTTCGGGTGGGAGACCTCGCACTCTAGCACGGCAGTCTCGGCAAATTCAGGAGCTGTGACTTCCGCCAGAGGCTTCATTATCTCAGAAGCTAAAAAAAATGATGAATGGCGTTATATATGGACTAAGTTAGGAGCAGATCATCATTGAATGTGTTACGGGCCTTCAAAGGATTAGGGACACTACCGATCTTGAATTTACCAAGAAACGAAAATTGGTGCATTGATATGCTCTGTCCTCACATGACCATCCTCTGTAGGAAATTACATAATTCTGTACGTTGCAAAGTGATCTATCGTCACAATAACCCCACTCTGTTAAGTAACATCATTTACTGCCTATGTCTTTAATGATACAATATCCATCACCCTTCATGGATTTAAAGGAAATCCAAAATGACTTACTACAAAGCAGCATGTATGGGAAAGGAATAAGATATATTACCATGTCGATTGATATATACAATTCGTCGCTGTTTTCACGAAGTGACGGTAGTGAAACAAAATTGCATTCACTTCGCGTTACGATTTTCCTCACTACCGTCACTTCGTGAAAACAAGGACGAATTACATGTAAGTCGTATCTTCATATGAATAAGTTACTATCCAAATGATTACAGTCACTTGTAGGAGAGCATTTTTACTTTTCTGATATAAAATCAGTATTTTCAAGTTACCTTTGACGTCGAGTGTAGCTGAGGACTCTTTGTCACCCACCACACAGCGGAAGTTCCCTGTATCTTCTGGTCGGACATCATGGAGGACCAACTTCCTCGTCTTTCCATCATCAATGACCTCCACCTTTGGCCCAACGGTGATAAGAATGTCATCCTTATACCACTGGCAAGGAACAAGCTCGTTGGAAAGCTCGCATTCGAGGACAATTGTTTCGTCGTACTCGGCGGCGGATGTGTTATTGAGTGGTTTGACAAATTCGGCAGCTGTGGTATGTAGTTGGCACATTGGAAGCGGGTCAATTTTTGGTTAGAGATTTTTGGTTAGTGAAAGAAAGACATGAAAATCTTATGTTTGCCTTGATACCAAGAGAAGTTTACTCTGATAAGCATAGACATTAGCTTCCCCATTGCTTCCTAGATCTACCCATCATGGTTCAAACGGATGATTCGATTGCATGAACTGTATCTATACACATTGCACTAACTTGAATAGTTGGAATAATGGCATGAATTCTATTTGTCAACACTGCACAACATGAATAGTAATAATTGATTTAAATAGAAGAAAATATGGGATGAATTATATTGGTAAACATGGCTCTACATGAATAGTAGGAACAACCATACACAAAACACACTCAGCAGATTACATAATCAGGGTTTGGGTAGAATGAGGGGATGTGATATATATATTTTTGAAAGTTACCAACATGAAAAATTCTAAATGATTCGAATTCAATGAAATGGAAGTTAATATTTGATACAAGAACACTTTTAATTATCCACCTATCGATGAATTTTGGATGGAGCCAAGTTCCTGCGACTGAGACTAAAATCGCTTCATTGCTCGATTAATTCAATCAAAATAAATAATAAAAGCGTTGTATACATATATATAGTCCGATGTTTGAGCTGACATTTTATTGCCATTGATGAATGAGTTATAATATAATGGAATACTACATGAACATAACAGATACAGGGTCATCTCAAATTACCCCTGTCAAAATGGAGAGTCTGGTATAGAATTTCTAAAACATAATAGTGATATTCTTGAAAGCGGACTAACTTTAGTCCATGTTTTAATCCACCGACTAAGTATGGAATGCCAAGTGTCCATATGAATATGTTTTTGAATAAATTAATCTGTCACTAAATTAAAATAAAATGTAATAACATAATTAATAAACAACAATATAACTGTGATAACATGATGATATCATTGTTATTTAGGGACATATCGAATTATTCAAAAATATATTAATTTGGACACTTGGCATTATATACTTAGTCGGTGGATTAAACCATGGACTAAAGTTAGTCCGCTTCAGAGAATTCCAATGAATTGAATTCTAAACATGCTTTCATGCACAGATACACAAACACAAATGACCTGTAATTATCCCGAGTATAAAGTGGGTTTTCACAAGACAATTACCGAAACGTAGAAGAAAGGGTAATAATGTAACTTTAAAGTCCATATGAGTACATCAATTGTTCAAAAAACTGTCTCAGTGTGTGGAATATTTATTTCAATAATTTGAGTTTACTTTAAATGATAGATTTGGTAAATTGAAAGGTTAAAAAGGTTACTTTAAAGGATGAAATGGGGGGGGGGGGTATATCTTTAACAAAACAGTTTTAAAAGGCAATAAAACTAAGGCATTGCAACGGTTCGACTGCACGAGAACAAATCAATATCTCAAATTATCCCTGTGTAAATGGAGAGACTTGCTCGGATTCCGAAACAGATATAAATAAATTGTGTATTCATGCAAGGATAACAAACGAAATGACATTCGATGATCAAAAGCAAGGAATCCTGTATTCGACATAATGATAGCAGCCCATTTTTCAAGGTCCAGTTACGTGATAAACTCCAGATTATATATGATGGAGAATTTTGATTACGTGTGTTTGTGGTTCAACCTTTAGTCGTTATATGGTAGGAAACCAAGTGTTTATTTATTTCCCATCATACACTATTGACAGTTTATTTAACCTTTTACCCATGCAAAAAGGGGAAAAGAATAGAGTTATTTTCAGAGAGCTCTGCTATAAAGAAAGGAAAATTAAGTTATTTATATGAAAAATGCCGTTAGATAATTTTGGATATTCAATACGTGTATTATAACGGCATCTTGCCATGTAGATCTTTAAGTTGGGGATCCTTCTATTTTTGGAAGGTCAAGCAGTATGCATAACTTTTAGAAACCGATTCTGGGAATATCCGTACAATAATTTCCCACAAGGTCTTTCTGATGAGCCAACAAAAGCATTAGCGGGTAAAGAGGGATGTTAGTCGTGTACACACAAAGGGTGCACACAAAAATTCCTGTTTTTAATTTTAAATCCCATTGCTTCCTGTCTTGCCATGCAATGCTCTGTAGTTCGAGGAAGCAATGAGTAAATTGAAGACATCTGTGCATCTGGTCATTTGCACGTGCTTTTGCGTGACAAAATTATACCATGCACAGCACATCTTTAAAAAAAATAAACAACCGACAAATAAAGGGCCCACATATTAAAGACAGTGTTGAATGCAATGGAGTTGTGCCTGCTGTGAGTTAGAGGACAGTACAAAAGTAGGGTTGATATCCACCTTGGACTTTGAGATCAGCTGTTTGTGTCTTGTCGCCGATCTTGATGGTGTATTGGCCACTGTCTTCGGGAGAGGTGTCTTGGATGGCCAGAGAGAGACGACGACCATCGCGTTTCACTTGGAACTTGTCATCAGGGGTGATCTTCTGACCATCCTTCATCCAAATGATGTCTTCATCTTTGACGTCAGTAGACACGTCACACTCAAATGTGGCAGCTATTTTCTCTGGCACCTTGGCATCAGCCAAAGGAGTCAAATCTGTTTCGAAAGGAAAAAATGAATAATTTTGGGAGTGTCATTCGTCATGTCACTGAGAAGCTACCGAAAAAATTATAACATAAAAATCAAAGAATAAATCTTTTATTTCTGAAACATGTTTGACAGTCGTTATAATAACCTGATAAATTTTGAATGTTAATGTCCCTTACTATTAATTCATCAATGGATTAATAACATTTATTTTACAATTCAAATTCATACGGTATGCAAACATTTAGGAAATCCGATGAATATAGTAACGATATCAATCAAAAATACATTGTATACTTTGAAGTGACTACAACAATAGCTATGCTTGATTTTTAATTATTTTGACTTTGATAGAAATATCCAATTTAAAATAACATGCAATATAAATACTTACGTGTCATCAAGTTGAAAAATGAAATTACAAACAAGTTTTGCAATGGAGATAAAACACAATTTGGAGGTATCATTGCAAATCGCGTTTCGATTACTAGAAATAAATTGTCATGTCATATTATAACTATGAGGGGTTAAGGGGGAACGCCTAAAAACAAGGCCCGTATTTTACTAATTCACTTAAACTTCACCCTGGGTCTACGATAACGTTTAATAAAGGACAACTAAGACCTCAGAATATCTTCATTTTGTTAAACCAAATTTTTGATAAAAGCCAAAGCCCAGCGTCGGGTTTAAATTTTTAGTAGAATACGGGCTTAGAGTGCAATTACCTTAAGTGAAATGACATAAATGTTATCAAGGAATGATAGAATGAAATTAATTTGTTCCAACGGCATGAAAAATGTTATCAAGTTGTAAAGAAGCATCTAAAAAATACACATAATTCACAATATATGACAGGTGTATTAGTCGTCTATTATGACTTACATGTACTATTCGATCGATTTAGAACAACGAAGGGTACAAATGGTCTCACATGTACATTCAGAGTAAATCCATCAATTAATTCATTCCTTTTAACGTGATAATCATGTATATTTAAAGTCATCTTCGTTAACAATATTATGGACATCTAAATAAAATGAGTTAGAAAATAAAATGAAAGTGTATACATGTAGTTAATTAAGTCCAATGCATTAAAGGCATTATCATATGAAAATAACATACAAACCCTTGAAAAAACACGGTATGGCATGTGACTTTAAGAAATCGACTAGATGAATTGAATGCACATTTAATTAGCATTTACTGGGTGAACGATACAAGGGGTAATAAGTAACAACTGAACCAAAATTGACATTGAAGTGAAATTGAATTTTTGAGTGCATTGAAAGACCATGGGCTAAACAACACGATATATGGAATGAAAATAAAAAACAGTGCATCGTCTGTGAAATGACAATAGTATGATAATACTAATTAATTCAGTGAAAATCAATCAATCAATCACAAAAATAAGGGGCCATATTTTGATCACGATTCACAAACATATAATCGACGATACCTTGTCCTTCAGCACTAAATGTTTCCAAATTAGCCATTTGTTGTGTCGTCTGAAGATCTATCTCAGCACTTGCTTCAACCTTAGGCTCAGCGATCGGCACGACAAATTCTTCTTTGACCTCTTCAGGTTCAGCCTTTATCGGTTCCTCCTTCTTTTTCTCCTGAGGTTTGGCCAGGAGCAACTGTTCCTTGGTCTCTGTGACACTACTAGCTTCTTCCGCAGGTGTTAATGTGGTATCCTCTGACAACTTGGAAGCGAGGTCCAACAAGGATCTGAACATCTCAGCCTCTGCCATTCGCTCTGGTAAGCGAAAAATCATTTTTTGGGGGTAAAAGTTTTACCGTGAGATACATCTCACGAAGACATCTTTTAAATTCCAGGGGATGATGAAGGGTCCAGAGGTGAAAGTTCATGATGATCGAGTGACAGAGGTGAATAAAAGCGAGTGCCGCAGATGAAAGAAGTGCGAGACACACACAGAGTGCAATGGAGGAAGCGAGAAGATACTCACCTTGTTTTGAGATTAACTCAAATTTGATGAATGACGTGGGCGGGGTTGTTGAAGTGCGAGGGATGGACGAAGGTGTGATGACTGAATAAATTTTACCGTTACCACGATCTTACATTAGTTTCAGTTTACAAGAATCTTTGGGGTGTGGATACTAATTAATATTACGTAACGTATCACAAAATAGACAAAAACTGCAACATATATGTTTGACCCCATCTCTCTTTAAAGGCCGTCTGTACTAGTTTGGCTAGGAGGGATTAGACCACCCAGGGTGGTCACTGATAGGTGGCTATCTTATCAACTCAGCTCTCAATTAACATAAGAAAAAGAGGATCATGGGGACCAATGGTCACCGATTAGGCATTGCTTTTTATATAGAGGGAGCAAGTAGCTACAAGTAGTACGGTGGGGCTTTAAAGAAAACAGAAAGCAAAAACAAAATTACCCTTCGAATAGTAAAATACAGATTTTAAATTATCAGACAATTTACTGTATTAGGTCGAAAGCCAAATCGTCCGGCATGTTTTTAGTAATAATTTAATTATATAATATTTCAATTTCATACCAAAATGTTTAAAAGGAAACTAAAGATGCTACCTATTTACAAAAATACAGATCAAACACAAGGTATCAACAAGTTTTATGTCACATCGGTTATACAGGATTGATATGAAACTCTGACTGGTACACTCGTTATAGGCATAAAAAGGGATGACAAAGAAATGAATATGAACACGGTACTGGTACAAAAATATCAAATATTTATTTTGACATTATACAAATACAATGAATGGAATGAGAAAATTAATCGAACAGCCAATGACTGTGCAAAATGTAGTTGGGGTTTGATATGGGAGGTAAATGTACATCAATTGAAATAAGTGTATTACCATTATGAGAAATGAAAGAGAACATCATTTGAATTAAAACTGAATGTATTAAAAAAGAATTATAAAATATTATTAAAATTAATACATATACATGTGGTATGAGGCCATTTAGACAATTTATTTTACAATAATTCTTTTCACAACGTAGATCAAGTACATATACATGAATATGAATCTTTAAATAATGAACAAGAAACCTAAATAATACTTAAAGCGTTTTTGGTTAGGAGCACTCGTAAAGTTACTGATCATGGAACAACGATATTCACGGACAACAATGAAAAAATATAACCAATCAGAACCTGTATACATGAATCATATTAAAGTAAGCACAGTAATTAAACTTTATTCAATGCAATTACAACCATACTATACCATGCAATTATAGACTTAAATCACACGAAGTTATATCAATTGCGCATATAACTTATAAACTGTTAAGACCTTATTGATTGTTTTAGGCATCTAAATAGATCTGTAACCTATACCCAGTTCCTAATGTTTCAGCTGCATGCAATTAAGAAGTTATCAAAGAACAAAGAAGAGACATGGGTAGGCAAACTTACCTGTCTCTTCTGGCTTGCCTCGTCCCATGACCTTAGGAGCTTCAGCCATCTCAAAGGCTGCAAGCTCCAGGGACTCGAGCTGTTCAGGAATCTCGGGTTCCTCCATGAGAGTTTCCAGATCCTGTTAAAAAGGTACAAGGATCAACACATTTAAGATTTAAGACCCTCTTTTTGAACATGCCATTGCATTATTATAAATTCTAACTAAAATTAACGCCGCTTTCTGATCAAGAAAACTGTTCACATATTGCATAAAGAATGATGAAGCTGCTAAAAAGAACAACCAATCTCTTATTTAAAGCTAAGTGAACATCGCTTGTACACTAATAGACTCATTGCTACTTCAATTTCGCTACCGTAGCAATCTGACACAAGAAAAAATGCAAACAAGATATCACCCAAAATGTGTAGCGAGTAAACTTTACATTGATAGCTATTTTTTGGTTTCATATCTTGGGATGCATACGAACTGCAGAAACTCTAACATTAAATGTGATATCTTATTTGTCTTTGTTTTTAAAATCTAATATCAAACCTCTGGTTGTACAGCCCTTTTCTTCATAGCTTGGAGTTGCTTGAGGATTGCTCTGAAGTCAAAGATGCCATGTTGCTTGAGTACGGTCTCGTAGTCTTTGGGCTTTACGTCCTTGAGGATTTCTTCGATGTCTATCTCTTCGTCTTCAAAAATCTCCTGCTGTGACGCACGCCTGAAGATTGATAAACAAACAGGACAAGGCTCAAAGGAGAAAGTTTAAAAGTGGTCAGGAGAAAAGTCCTCTATGGAGGGGCCAATATTAATAAAATGTTACTAAACAACAAGTTACACATGCTTTAGGACGTAGTAAGGTTTTATCAATATGAGCCAGACTGTAAGAGTGTATTTGGTTAGTCACTGGTGAATGTAACCTATACACAGTCCATATTTCACATAGATGTTGATTTCATAAAAGATCGCTGACGGATAAAAAGATTAACACAATTAGACATGTACATATATAGACATATATACATACCTAAAAATCACATTATATTACCCTGAATGACCAAGATTTTGCCGGTTGTCGGTTAGTTTGGAGTCTATCTCGCGGTATGACCGGGGTTTGAAAATAGCAGTAACAAAAATAGTATGTGTTCTTACGCTCTGAGAGACATCTTCCTCTTCATGAGCTCCTCGGGAGGGCGTGGGGTCACCAACATGGTAACTGCCTGTTTGACTTCTCCAGACTCGTTCTTGGCAATCACTAGGTACTTGCCGGCATCCTTGGGTGTGACCTCATGGAAGATGACCTTGTGTTCTTGGGTGGCCTCGTCAAATTGAAAGGTGACGTCGGAGTTCTCCGGCGTAATTTCCTTCCAGTCTTTGGTGAACTTAAGCTCGGGTACAGGAAAGCCGGCGACTACGTAGCGGAATATGGCGGACATACCTTGGAAAAAAAAATGTAACAGAATGTGTGATTTGATACTCGATCAGATTGTTGTTATTGTTATAGAGTCACAATACTCACGTTTTGCTTAGGGGTAACGGGTGAACAAGAGAAAACCATTTGAGGGACGTAAATTGGTAACATAAAATGATCAGTGCAAAATACCGAAATATTAAAATATTTTACATACATAGCCTACAGAGTCGATTCTCTAGAACATATCAAAATCAGTCAATGCCACATATGCATATGGTTTCAATACCATTAGTAGTTCTTCACTGTTTTGTTGAAAGGGTCAGAATAATTTGTCAGTTGGTTTAAATTTTTTATCGGAGGATTTTTTTTCTTCTGCATTCACAATATCCACGTACACCTCCCTTAAATGGTAATCAAATAATCAGTTTGGAATTCTTGCATTTTGGGGAAGGAAAACATTGAGCATCTTACCTTCTTGTGTGTCTACAGCTTTCGGTTTTGTGGTAAAGACAGGTGGTTTCAGGGCTTGGACGCTAAGCGTGAAGG
>JARBES010000131.1:28952312-28966232 GCA_030265145.1 Strongylocentrotus pallidus | reverse complement strand
ACTTTGAAACGTAAATTATATCACACTGATGGACATTATGTATGTTTAAAATATGTATGTTTGAAATATGATATAGAAATCAATAAATCAAATCAAATCAAAACAATCTCAATATAATGGTAAATGTTTTTTTTGGATATTCTGAATTAAAATATCTGTAATAGTAACATTGCAAAACAAATGATTTGAACTACATGTACCACATGTAAGTCATCCCCATAGGATTATCACCTTGTGTCTCTTGGTTCAATAAACAATTTATCTGACACGTGTCCAAGGTACAATTACCACCAAATAATAATAAACGTTCCCAAACCCTCTGCTAGAAGCAAAATGACTACAACCCAATACGAAAGATAATAAATAGATAATTGGGGGGTAGCAAACTCGCCCGCAAACAAAATATCTAGGGACACAACAATAACCACTCTCTAATTTATCGATCTGTCAAGCCAACTGACCTTTGACCAGATGACCTTTGGAACAGGGTATCCTCCAACACGACAGGACAGTCTGACCGGTTCTCCTGGTGCTCCGACCGTCATTGGTGGTGGCGCAATAAGGAAACTTGGTGCCTGCTGTGAAGGTTGTATTGTCTGCATCGTCGTCTGCGTCGGCTGCTGATATTCTATAAGTGAGAATATGGTTGCATAAAAATGTCAACATTAAGAAAGGATGCTTCCTTGAGATACCTTTCAAATTATAACATCAAAACTAGGCGGTATACTAATTATGATAAACAAAAAACATGAAGAAACGTTTCAAATTATAACATAAAAACAAGGCACTATACTAATAACGTTAACCAAAACTGAAAAGTAGTATCAGTGAGGAAAGAAATGGCAGGTAACTGTATTCAGGTATGTGTATAAACATTATTACGAACATCACATTTTGTCAAAAATTCAATTTTTCATTTTCAATTCCAAGCAAAACAAAATTGATTTTAAATTGTAAGAAACCATTTTATTCATATGAGATCATTTCTTCGTGATTAATTAGCAAATTTTGCACTACTTATCTCTAAAAGTGTTAATGGTCATCCTCAGTATTAATACCTGATTGCACTTTTCTACATTTATTAGCAGCTTATTTGTTAACAAGTTTAGTATAAGAGACCTCCATTGTTTATATGTATTTTCAGAACTCTTCTATCCAGCTGTATAACAAACATATTATTGACTAAATTGCAATTTTTTTTGTTAAAAAATATTAATAGGAATCATTAGTCCAACCAGAACACCTTAAAGGTGGCATAATCTGTCATAGAAAAGAAATAGAAATAAGGGAGCGCAGCATTGTGAAATCAAGATAGTTTGTGAAAGAAATATTCTAAAATTAACAGAGGTGAGGAATTATGTCTTTTATGAATGAAACACTTTTTTTCTTTGGCATTGTGAAGTTCTTAATGTAATGATACTTTCTGCTTGAAGAATGTTCTACTGATACCAAATGTACAGACTTGATGGAAAACAATGAACCGTAAGATGTATTTATGAGTTCACAACGCAACATACGATCTGTAGATGATGAACGATGACATGTTCTTGTCAGCGCATGACAAAGATTTTTTAAATGTTTGCAAGATGTTTGATGACACATGACACAATTATGGCTTATCACCTTTTGATCATTTACATAAAAATCAAAACTTCTGGCCACTATTGATTCCATATCCATTTTTGTATTTACATGAGGATATTTACTAACAAGAAATGTAGTAAAATTAAACCATGATACATGTAAAAACAATTACACAGCCAATATCAACAAACTATTAGATCATTTACAGTGATAATCGCCTTATCCCGAACTAACAGTCAAACAGCAACATCAAAATATACATAAATGGAACTACAATAGGCACCATCAGCTTTAGGCATATTTCATGAACATGGCAGAGAACATTTGTATTTAGAAGATATGTTAAAGATAAATTCGACATAAAACACATATCTTTGAGGAAAAAAAGCATCTTAAAGATTTTAAAAATTAGCTTAACCTTCCAAAAGCCCCCAATATTCTTACTTCAATATATCAGCAAGATCATATGTAGTAATTATTATTAAAAAATTATTCAAATATTATGATTATAATAAATTAATCTCCAAGCTGTATAGTGTATGATGAGAAAAATAGTTGTATCATTTATATGACTGTAAATAAAAGATAAAATAATATAAAGGGGAAACATGGCTTTGAGAAACTTTAATTAGGTGTACATGTATGTATGTATATAAATATATATATGGACAATTCTGAACCCTTGTGATAAAGATTTAATGATATGATTTTACAAATTGTATGAATAAGAAACAAATTGATGGCTGATACATGTGTAAGAGAAAAATATATCAACAGTTTGAAGTCTAAACTGGAGAATTCTTTCAAGTCAATCTATTCCTACGTCAACAAAGATCATTTAAAAATGCATGCACTTTTTGGCAGCCTTTCAATATTTTAGCCCAAAAAAAGAGGAATAATTGATTATATTTGGCTCAAGATGAGCTTTAAAATGCAAAACTTTTTGAATTATCTCGCATCAAATTCACCAATAGCAGGAACACATTGAAGCATCTGCTACTTATTAAGTGTATGTGCACTACCTTTTCCTTTTTTCCATTGGAATCTACTCTACCCAGCAAAACATATGATTTACAACATTTCTGCATTACTTTAAAAGCAATTTTTGTATCACAAAAGTACTTTTTATTTTATTAGAATGGAGCAGTTGCAGAATTGCTTAGTAAGAAACATTATGTAGATGTATTTAGAAGGGAAACATAACAAATATATCACATAGCAAGATACAGATGAAAATCAGACAGTCGCTAGTATCACAGACAAGAACATAAAGTGAGGTTATCATTGAAATGTAGAAAGAAAAAGACATGGTTATGAGATGCAATATGGAGACTAGATGTGAGTATTCTGCAACCTAATTATGGTCAGGATTGTGGTCAAATGGCAGAGTTTGAGCTAGAGATACTTGAAGAGAAGATGAAGCTAATGCGACTAGTTTTCAGAGAAGGTTTGAATTTTGTAGAGAAATGCATGTAGATTGTACCTTCCACTGTCAACAATGCTGTCGAGGCAGCGACGCCAAGATCATTCTTGACCTGGACCTCAAACATGCTGTTGTCTTCAGGTGTGGTGTTTGGCACCGTCATGGAACTGTAATCATCGCTCACCAAGATCTCACAGTCCTCAGAGTCTTCCAGCTCATACCCATCTTGGTACCATTTCACAGAGAATGGTGGGATTCCCGTGAACTCTACATTGAAGGTGATGGTCTGGCCCTGCTTGCACTTGATGTCTTTGAGACGTTGCTGGAAGATTGGTGACCCAGTCGGGTTCTGAGCCTTTTTCTGGGTATGTGAGATCCTTCGCGTTAGCATCTTATCCTTAGTTACTATTTCCACCTCTTCTTCTTCACTTTCCCCTGTTGAACTTTCACTCACTTCCTTCTGTTGTGCCATGACTTCAATTTCCACTTGTGGCTCTATGGGATCAAATTGTGAGGACTGCACAGGATCTGCCTTTGCACGAATAACCGATTTCTTTCCAAAGGGTGAACCTACAAGCATTGGTAAGGTATCTTCTTCATCATCAAAGAAGCTTTTCCTCACAGGTTGCTCTTCTTCTTCACTAGGTTTGATGGCAACATTGACATCAAAGGCAACTTCATCATCATCAACAGTTTGTTCTGACTGTTGCTGTGGTAATGCTTCAACTGGGACAACCCTTTCTGCCCTGACCTCGTCTTCAACAAGGCCTTTCGGGGCAACTCCTAGAACAACCTCAAAACTGACATCCTCTGTAGGACTTGCAAGAGCTCTTTCAGGCTCAGCTTCCCGATCATCTTGATGCTGATGCAGCACCAACCCTGCCCTGGCTGTGTTTGTTTCTTCACCGCTACTGGTAGATGATGATGATGACGATGAGGGAGATGATGAAAATGGGGAAGAAGATGATCTTATCTTCTGTTCTTCCTCTGTATCTTGGACTTTGGGTTTCAATTTCTTGGACATTAGTTTGGTTTTTGGTACCTCATGTTCATATTCTGATGATGAGTTGGAAGATGCCCTTTGGCCATTCTTCCCATTTCCATCTGAAAGCTTTGTATTCAACTGAATATTCAAGGGAGTATAGTGTCGATCATCCGCCCTCGTTGGTGAAACCTGTGGAACGTCCGAGTCAGACGAGTCAGATGAGTGAGATGATGAAGAACTCCTTGGTGATGGAAGACGTTCATCAGATGATGAAGATCTCCTTGGTGATGGAAGACGTTCATCAGATGATGAAGATCTCCTTGGTGATGGAAGACGTTCATCTGCTGGTTTGTCCTCTTTCAGGTGTGATGATTTCCGTCTCAGAAGAGCAATGGTAGTAGAATAGGAATACCGCTCAGATTCTGGCTCCGAGACTACCGAATCGGATGAGGTTGATGATGATGAACTTGAAGAGTGTTTGTCGGAGTGCTCCTGTTTAAAGGAGTCTGTTGATATTGGCAAAGCTATGTCAAGTTTTCCATCATTAATAGGAGGTTTCTCAAGCATGACTTCCACAATGTATGGCCTACTCTCTCCTCCCTTTGCTACAATATCTTCAGCCTTGGGCTCTACATGAGATTCTCCAAGATCTGATTCTTCAGAGTCTGATGAGGAACTAGATGATGATGATGATAACGAGCTTGACGATTCCTTGAGTTTCTCAGGCTGCCTTTGCTTCAAGGTGCTGGCTAGTACTGGCAAAGCCCTGTCAAATTTATCATCTTGAATTGGTGGTTTCTCCAGCATCACTTCCACAATATATGGCTCAATCTGATCTTGGTCTGCAACTTTGTCTTCAGTCATAAGTGTTGCCTTTGATTCTTCTGAATCTGATGAGGAACCAGAAGAGAATGAGGAAGAACTTGAAGGCTTCTTGTGCAGATCAAGTGGTCCTTGTACAAAGGAACTACTTCCTACTGGCAATGCTCTGTCAAGTTTATCGTCTTCAATAGGTGGTTTCTCCAGCATAACTTCAACAATATATGGCTCACTCCTTTCTCCGTCAGCTACATTGTCTTTATAGATATGCTGTGCATAAGAAGCTTCTGAATCTGAGGAACTACATGATGATGATGAAGGTGAACTTGAGAGATCTTTGGACATGTCCGAGTCTTCTGGTCCGAGAGACCTGCCCGTTACTGGTAATGCTCTGTCAAATTTATCGTCTTCAATTGGTGGTTTCTCTAGCATGAGTTCAACAATGTATGGCCCATTCCTGTCCTCTCTGTCAGTTCCTTCATCCTCAGTGACAGGCATTGAAACTGAGGATGTAAAGAGGTCCCTGCTTCCAGGGCCATCTGCTTCCCTCAGAGGAAACTCCAGCGTGACTTCAACATTGGCTGTTTGGTCCTGATTGATGGGAGTGCTTCTTCCCTCTCCCTCTGAATCATCCTCATCATCTGAAGCTGAAGCAGTTTTGGTGTCACTATTATACTCAAAGATACGTCTTGGTTGGGGACGTGAAAACAAAACCTCTTCTCTCAATGGTTTGACCTCCTCCCGTGTAATGGGAATCAGATAATCCCCATTGTCTTGGTTTGCACGATCTGGCTGATTCTGTTGCCTTGGTTGAACTTCCTCTTCAAGGGCTTCAATCTCAAGAGCTGGAAGGTAGTCTTCTGAAGATAACGGGGTTGAAGTCTCAGAATCGCTATATCTTCCTCCATTCCTTGTTTGTCTGTGAACTGGCTGGAAGTACATCGTGCTCCTTGACGGTTCCTGTGGTTCTTCACGACCCTGCGGGCTATCCGAAATGGTTGATGTGGGCAAGGTGTAGTCATCGGTAACACCGTCTGAAGGCACTTGTTCCAGTCTGCCTGACAAGGATAGCTCTTCATAATCACCATCTGAGAGTACTTTAGCAGTAACACTGTCCTCTATGGAAAGCTTACTCTCCCTTCCCGAGAGTTTCAGGTACAAATCAGTGACACTACTCTCGTCACTGTGGACAGATTCTGATGTGACGCTTTCATCAACAGGAACCTTGTTCTCTGTATCCTGGAGCATCTCCAGATTCACAGGGACACTTCTCACGGGCGTGACAGCATGTGCTTCAACTTTTTCATCAACAGGAAGTTTGAAACCATCCAATCCCTTACTTTCAACCACTAAAGGTGCAACACCCTCATCTTTGGCCAGGTTTCTCTCTGCAAGAGAGGGATATCTCCTGACACTCTCATCCCGAGACATGTCAGCTTTCTTGGGTGCTACGCTCCTCAGGTTGTCCCTAAAGGACGTTTTGTTTCTGTCTTTTGAGGAATCAAGAGGAGATGGCTTCTCGACAGGTTTAAGCTTCACTGCTAGGGCAGGGCCAGCACTGGCCCTCCTCGGGGTGTCTACATGCTTTCGGGAATGGAGGAAAGGGGCTGCATGCTGGGAACGTCGCTTGAATACCTCCTGTAACTCATTAGGTTTCTCATCTGTTTGAATCAATGGCATGCAATTCAATAATCTCTTGGTTAGTGTTATAAACTCATCTACAAATTTTAGGTATTGAGACGTACAATACAATCTGTTTCTTAATCAGTTACATTATAAATAAATTACCAGTACAATCTAATGCTCTGTAAAAATAAATTCCCTTGTGTGTTTGGTGTTCTAATTATTACATGCATGTTACATTACAAGTACTTTAAATTGGATCACTGCATTACACGAAGACGAGCTAGATATTCATGTACACACTTGGATGTATGCTGAAATTTTCATTCCTTCTCAATCGTTATTAATAATCTCCAATTCCCTGACCCTATCCAAATTTCTTCCATAAAACTGTTTTACAAAAATACGTGGAGAGGCTGGGATCAACACAAAAGAAAAACAAGGCATGCTTACGTGGCTTTGCTGGTTGTCTCTTCTGTAATCCAGGCATCATTGGCTTGGTCTGGGCAACTTTCTCATCTGAAAGATACAAAATATACGATATATAGTGCTTTACTAGTGAGATCATAGTTTCACAATTCCATGACTCTTACTATCTTCTTCTATAAAATTACACAATTTCCTCTTCAAATTACTAATAACCGGATGACATCCGTACCTACATGTACATTTTCATGAAAGTTGTGGGATCAAAATCAGAGTCCGAAACAGAACATGAACTGACAATCATTATATTCACTTCTGATAAAAAGTCTTTGAAGTCTCCTAAAAACTAAATTATTATCATAAACTGCATGTTTCTTTTTTATGAATGTCTTGAGTCACTACGATCAAATTTTAATCTGATACATATGTCAAATTCACTCTCTAACATAAAACATTTTTAACAGTAAGGCTTTCTTGAGAAGAAGTAATACACTTCTACTAAACTTTAAATTGCTACAAGTATCCTTTTACAATGAGCAACAAGATGCATAGAATACAAACATGAACAACAATATAAATCTAAATATTTCTCCTTGTATGAAATGTTACCTTTAGGTGTTGGCTTCAGTAGTGGGAGTGAGGCTTCCTTTGGTTTGACTTCTAGTTTTGTCTTGAACTCTACCATACCCAGTTTGTTGCGAGCGACCAATCGGATGACTCCAGAGTCGGCAACACGGGCCTTGAAGATCTCCATGTAGTGTATACCGTCAAACCAAGACCTCATGCGAGACCCTTGCTGGAAGGGTCAAGATAAGTGATGAAAAAAGTGATGAAGTCATTGCCCTAATCAGCACCATTTCAAACATCATCGTTATTGATACACTATAATTCATCAATGTAGACATCAACACAATTATCATCATTAGGCCTTTAAAAAAAAATGTTGTATTGCCCTTTGCGACCGACCCAAAATCTTGAATACCGGCCATATAAAAAAGTCTTTTTTTTAAAACTGCTTTAAATGTATTAAAGCATTAAAAAATGAGAAATGTCAACCCAAAGAGGGAGTTTAAAAAAATTAAAAAATTCTGACCGACCAACCCATGTTTTGGCACCTAAAGGGCAATACAACATTTTTTCTTTTTTTAGGCCTTATCATCATCATCACCATTATCATCATTATATTCAACATTATCATTATCATCATTATCATCAACATTAACATTATCATCGTATCCACTATCATCATCACCACCACCAGTTATGATCCCCATGACAAAACCTTACCCCAAAGACCTGCAGATCCTCTCTAAACCACGATACCCTTGGTACCGGTACTCCTGAGATCCGGCATGAGAAACGTGCACTCTCGCCTTCCAAAACGCTCACCGGCTCCGGAACCGTCACCAATTCTGGGCGACAGAACTCTTCCGAAGGGAATTTGCTATCATCTGGAAAGTCACCCCTACAAGATATTGGTTACAAAATCATAAAACAGGATGAGATGTAATGCCAGCCACATTCTTTGATGCGAATGATACCTGCATTAATGTATGCCAGTTGAATAATGTTTGTCATTACCACACTTGGCATTAAGCATCTTCAAAGATGCAAACACAAGAATATTTCAACATTATTTACTTCTTGAAAGGCCTGGAAATTTCCTAACAAGTTCAACAATTTTCATCAATGAATTCTACAAAGTTACAATAAGAGCTCTCCATAAACAGAGACATTTCATTGGCTGGCTGCAATAAGGCCATACAAGCTAAGTATTGTCAATGGTAGCCTTCTTGTGGGGAGCTAATGACTTGCTACAACTTTGTACTTTCAAAATGAAAAAGATGGCACTATCACATAATTACACCTAATAAGGACATGACAATTATTTTTGGTTTATAAGAAACTTACGCTGAGAGGTATTCATCAAACTTGATAGTTTTCTCAATCCCTCTCATCTCTTCAGGTAGTTGGGTGTCCAGAATAAGTGACTGTTCAGCTGCAGAGACAAAAAAAGACAGGTGTTAATTGATGTAACAAAATTGTGAGGAGATGCAGAAAAATAACAAGACACAAATGACTAAAAGATGATGAGAATTTGTTTTAATGGTATGAGAATGAACCTCAGAAACTGTGTAAAGAAATATACACCTCCTTTAATCCTAGACTGTTCCCCTCTTATCCTAACTATATTCTTGATAGAGCTTAATGAATCCCACTTTGCCAGTTTCTAAAAGTCCATTCTCTTCCACTCTCTTTTCCTCTAAATTTACCACTTTTCTCTAAATTTCTCTTTTCAATTCCCTCATTGACCTGATCCTTTGACATAATCAAAATAAATACATATCTGCAGATGTTCTGCCCTCCATTTATTATACGTTTGCTCTCTGAACCTACCATCGCAAGTCAGCGTTCCGGTTGTCTCAGTTTGTGCATACTTGTTGGTGGCTCGGCACGTTATTGTACCGGCGTCTTCTGGGTAGACACCTTTGATGTCCAGGCTGCAGATTCCAAACTCGTATTTGGTTTGTACTCTCGATCCTGAATAGACAGACCATACAAGAAGTGTAAGTCACTGTTTTTCATACAAATCATGGCATTATAGAAGCATAAAGGATGTGAGTACAAAATTTTGTGAAAACCAAACCATGTGAGAACCACTAATCAAATAATGTACAAGTATTGTATATTGTGTCATTCAGCTAAGATATGAACTACTGGTATGTCTTTAGACTTGATGTAGTTACTTTTGGTGAAATCATCTTCTTAAGTCATTATAAATGATAGCCTTTTTGTAATATGTTTGATAAGTGAAAACACAAAAAACATGATACTCCATGAATATACATTCTTGAATATGCATTTTGTCCGTTTGAGTATTATTATAATTTCTCTATCATAAGCCTTTGCAAGAAGATCTACATTGAGAAGTTCCCAAGAATGTTTGAAACAAATCATAAAGCACAAAAATTTAAGTTTACCAAAAAGACATGATACCTGCAGTGGCTCCATTAGCCCCTGGGAAACAAAGATGACACTAAGCGGAAAATATCACACTTGTACTTTATTGGCTGACCAAACAAAGCATTTTAAATTTGTGTCCACATCTTGAACGAGTAAAATTTGTAAAAAAAGGCAAGAGCTGTTAAGATTTTGCTGACATGAAGGTAGTCTCATATACAGTGCGTCCCAGAAAAAACGAAACTGAGATTTATTGATGTTTTATTATAACTTAATCACAATTATAATTAACAAATGACACATATTTGTAAAGCTTAGATCCTCCTCTTTCATTTGATGCAAATCATATGATGCATATTTCACGCATGAGTGATTAAAAACAATTTGAAGAAAGGGTACCAAAAAATATTGGCGAACAGTATCTGAATTCCAAAGAGAAAGGATGCTCTGTACAAGCAATTCAACTCACCGATGAAGAGTGGAGTGTTATTCTTCAACCATTCCACCCTCATTGTGGGATCTCCGGCGGGCTGGAGGCGGCAGGCAAAGTGTGCACTGGAACCCTCCTTCTTCTTCAGGTTGTTGTTGAGTGGGACGACGAACTCCGGCTTGATGCTTGGTTTCTTCTCACCGTCTTGTGTTCCATCGTACTGTGTTACATAGCTTGGGATATCTTCTTTATCAGGCGCTGGGGGAGGTTTTTTACTGCAGAAGAGGTGAGAAATGAATTTGATGTTAAAAGCATAAATCATATACTTTTTTATATAATATTTTTATCATATTCTTTGGCTCCCATGCATACATTTCTATCGCATAGTAAATACAGAACCAAATACATGTATCAAAGCACTGGATGAGTCTTACATGGGATTTCAATCTTCTTTGTGCAAATTTCATGAAGCAGTTTACATGGAAATATTTCACATTTACCCCAAATCCTACAACTTCATCAAGAGATAAAAAAAATCTATGAATACAGCTTCTTCTTTCATTAAAAAAAAAAAACTATTTTACTTTTGTGGAAGGTACTTAACACATTACTATGTCGATTACAAAGATCTTCCAAAACTTTTATGTTGCTCTAACTAAATGTATGTGAATTCATAAATGTATATACATAAACTGTACACTGTATATCAAAAATTACTTGAAGGAGGGCAGGGAGGGGTGCTGGAAGTATAGTACTTAAAGCCCGTCTGTACTAGTTTGGCCAGGGGGATTAGACCACCCTGCAAGGTCACTGACAGGTGGTTATCTCATCAAATCAGCTCTCAATTAAGATTAGAAAAAAGGGATCATGGGGACCAAAAGGCACTGATTAGGCATTGTTTGCTATATAGAGGGCGCAAATAGCTATAAGTAGTGCAGTGGGGATTTAAATGGAGTGAGTAATAAATGGTTCTGTGCATCACTTCAGAGTGCTCATATCCTCTCATGTTTAAGGGGCACCAGGGATGTGCTTAAAAAGTGGTATATACATAGTCCCTGTATACTTTCTATTTGACATCACTTGAATAACACAACTGTTTTAACAAAATCTCCCACAAAAGCCATCTTTATATGATTATCTATATAGTATAAGACAATTAAATACTTTAAATTAAATGGATTAAAAGGTGTCTCATTGCAATATGCTAAACACAGGCAAGAGTAAGGGTTCCTTTTTTCTTTTCACCTCTCTTTCTCTTTGAGCTTTAATTATGACCAATTAAATTTCTAAAGAAAATTCCTGATCATCAGCCTTACCCTTTACAAAAGTTAGATCCAGGATGCATGTATATATTAAATCATACACAATATATTTTGTGGGTTGACTACACATTTGCACATAGATTGGGGGTGAACTGCAATCTTAAGTGTTTTATGACGTTATTACATGTTTGATAGTATTTAGTTCAATCACAATAGGGAACCCTTTACAACACATCAACATACATGTAGAACCACATAAAACACAATCATTAAAATGTTAGGTTTAATTATATAAATACATGTAGCTATAAAGATAGACATGTACATGTTTCTCAGATATTTCAAGTTGGGTGAGATATCAACATCAAGCCAAATGTTTCACAGGAGTAATTACTCTATTAAACAAATTCTAAGCTTTTAGCTTTGCATTTCCAATAATTCTAATTTTGGATTTTCATAAATACCACTTTTTAAATTTGAAATTGAGTCATGTATGATCAAATATGCGTAAGCTCAAAATATTAAGTTCGAGTAAAACAGAGCTTCAAATAATTTAAAAAAAATATTTGGAATAAGCACCCAACTTGAGATGTACAAGAAAGTTCAAAATAGAGGGGGAAATCGGTGCTGTGTGTTACACACTTGACATTTTTTTACCCTTCACTAATCATGTATTCCAGCCTGCTGTGGGTTAATAAATCATAAATATGAAGCTACAAATTAAAATTTAATCTATAGTTTACACAAAAATAATAATGAGTACACCTGCAAAATACAGGAAAAAAACAACTCCAAAAGCCACTCATCAATCAAACCAAAGTAATTTGTTTTCCTTCATTTTAAGCAATGAATACTTCACCAACAAAAGAGAGCATATGTCATGTACTGTTTGATTAATAAATCCTAGCTGCATCTGTAAAGATTTTCACTTCAAATCAAGCTACAATATATCATGATTATAAACACTAAATGGACTATTAATTATCTGTTTAAAACTTAAAACTTAATTCAAGAAGCCAACAAAATATGCTGTTTATCAAATATTACAGCTGCATGAAATTTCAAACCATGATCTTTATCTACCACACATGTAGCTACAAATAAAATCATATCCAGCTGCAAATCAATAAATTCAAACCTAAGGGATTATACAAACTTTGACATTGTTTACCTGTAATAGATAGCATACTCCTCCCTGCATCCACACAAACATGCACAACATTCAAGAGAAAAGTTTCTACTGCATTATCAGGAAAATATACTTTGGTTCATCTTACGTCCATCCTATCAAAATGTCCTCTGTATTAAATCCCTAGCTATATCATGAGCACACAACAGGACTTTTTACTTAAAATGGCTACTTAATATTTTTCATCTCTTGCATAGTTCCAATCTCTACGCAAACCTTAACAGAATGTTTTCCATGATCTATATATATGTGTTAATAAATATTTTTTTAAATGAGTCTGTAATTGAAATTGAATTATATTGTTTAACAAAATCATATTCTTGCTCCTACGGTGCATGCTCTGAGATAACTATGTATCTGTCACAGCAACATGCTCATCATTCAAAAGGGAAATGTTCTTTTCAGAAGGTAAATCCTTGTTAACCAAATGAAACCTCTTATTTGTGATCTACACTAGTTCAATCACATTAATTGATAATAACCTAGTTACTTTTAAATTCATACCCGATAAGCCTTCAGGATATACATGCAACAATGCCTAACCTTACAAGCATATTTACAAAAGCTTCGATTCTCATGGAGGATGAATTTAACGAGTTACTTCATTTATTTTTATTTCAACATTCTTACCTCTGTGTTGGGCGCCTTTGAAAGATGGGAGCTGGCTCATTATCTTTAATCAGTTTGTCATCTGGAGATAAGAGAGAGTAAAATGTATAAATTGATACCAGGGATTTAATTTCATCTTGACAAAATGAATAAAAATCCCCAATGACGGCATAAAAGTTGCATTAAATGTAAATATCCACTAACAAAACATGCATCGAGATACACAGATACATCTCTATCCGTCTCTTAAACTGTTATCACGCTATTAAAATAGTTCAATTTTAAATCAAGAGCTTAGGTTTGGTTCTGATTCTTGTTCATTAATGGAACAGTCAAAATATAAAACTTACCCTCATATATGTACTTTTAGCATTGTAACAAACTTTTAAACTGTGTCAATTAAAACAATTACGTTCACTGCACTGATTATCTTTTTGTAAAAAGTGTCACATTTGTATTTAAAAGTTCTGACAAAATCCAGTATTTCTTACATATCACTTGGACTCTACTTCTACAGGAGACGCGTCCTGCTGAGTTGTGTGCTGTGCAGGTGTACCAGGCGCTGTCATGACGAGTGACTCTCTCAATGAACAGCTGGCACACTCCGTC
>JARBES010000131.1:28930058-28944807 GCA_030265145.1 Strongylocentrotus pallidus | reverse complement strand
AGACGACTTCCTCTCCCTGAATCGAATCTCTTTTTCCAGACGATTTTCAAAAGAAGAAAGCTTGTCGCCCTGTTTAGTGTCAAAATTGAGCCATTCGGAAAGTACAATAATTACATGTTCCACAGTTATGTGACTTACTCATACATGTAAAAACTAAACCATCCATTTATGCTGGTACCATGAAACTTTTAAAATGCAACTAAGTGCCAATGCAATATTTATTTATCCCTATGATGTTTAACAAATGGTACAAAAAATTCTATATATTCCTATGATTTTTAATGTATTGTACAAAATATTCTATATAAGCAAACTTTCAAATGAAAATAATGCAATTATTCTGAAACAATCAACATGTTTCAGATTCACAAATAGGGTAATCTTAAAACCTTGTTACAATATAACAGCATTTCTGGGGCTACATTTAACCTTCTGTAAGCAAAAGGGAGGGATGTTGACTTATTTTAGACAGTGCTTTATTTGTTGCAAAAGATAGTCATCTTGTATGGAAACCAGAATAGACAAATCCTACAAAATCTTGGTATCCATTTAAGCGAACATGGTAAACTACTACTTTATACAATGTCAAATACACATCTAAAGATATACCCCTAATATCATTTTGATCATCAAATTTCGAAGAAGAGAAAAAAGAACACTTCGAGCACACTCTGAGCTGGTGGGGTAAAACAAGGTGTGTACCTGATCGGAAGTTGGACCCGGACGCGGGCCTGTCTCCTGTTCACGGATCTCCACCTCTCTCATAAGGCGTCTCTCAAATGGTGACAACTTGGTTGTCTGAAAAGATGGAGCATCCCATTTTTGTATACTCATTTTCGTTCCATTATAACATGCAGCTGATTTTGTTTGTTTTTTAGTATTCGACACATAGCATGCAATCAGCAAAAATTCTTTCGGTGGACTCAATAAAAAATTGTTTGATCTTGCAGATTATCTACTATAATTCTCTTTCTAAAAAAAGTGAACTTGCACATAAAAATCATGCTTAACTATTTTCATTGACAAGGTTGATATGTAGATGAAAACACATGATATGTAAATCACCATTGCATGTCAAAACATCCATGAAAACACAATGCAAATTAAATTCCTATACCTATAATAATTTTTCAGCATTTGTAAGCCAAAAGTATTCATATAATTAAATGCAGTTTGATTAATAATTTAAATCAATTATTGACTTGATGATAATTTTTAACTTGTGACTACCTTGATTTTACAAATACACTTTAGATACCATATCACTCAAAAGGCACTTCTCTTCAAGCACACTAGTGGAATTATATTATGATTTTTCTTTTCTTCTCACCATAATGTAAAAAAAGAAAGTGATGACTTATTTAAAGAAAAAGAGCATGCAAAGATTCAAAATCACTCATGGACATGGAAATACAGTTCCCTTGACAATAATAATTGACAGTATGAAGTATAAATCTGTATAAATGCACAAAGCTTTGATTCAAAGTGAATACTTTAAAGAAATCATGTGGGAGTAAAATATATGATAACATCATGTATTATGAGAATGAATATGGTATAGCTGTATAATCAGATGGACAATTCTACAAAAAGTGAAAATGAATGTAGCATGGACATTTATTGAACTTAATCTCCTGCAGAAAATGAACTTGCATAGAGAATTATTAAGATTATTTAACTTTTTAAGTTATTATGTAGACACCATTTTGCTGGTACCCATTGTGTAAATCACACAGAAACATTACTCTGAATCAAGTCCTCCTTTTCTCCACAAGAGGATAGTGCTATTTAAATTTAGATCTTCATTGGCAAACTTGTGTGCATCTGCTTTACTATTAAAGAAATACCAAAAAAAAAAATCATTATTCAGAAAGTTTTATGATGAAGGAAATCTACTGAGCAGTGATAAGGAAATTTTAAATCATGACTGATTATGTGTTAAATGCTCTAATTTAGAATCTGGTGGTAAAGTACATCATTCTCGGTGAAATTAGGTGCATAAAACCATCAAACAATCATGTGAATTAAAAAAATACACACAAATCAATTGAAAATGACATGGTTACACAAGGTTTCACACTGCAAGCGGAATCAAAACACTAATCTACTAATGGAATATGAAATGTGGCAACACGGTGATGAAGGATGACGAGGGGTAGGGTACCTTCCATTCCATTGGTGGTTGATACTCGCTGGTGCGATCAGCGCGATCCCGATATTCTACCTCCTGCTGAATACGCTGCAGAAATGGCGAGAGGCTTGGTCTTCTCTGGGGTGTATCCTATGATTTACATTGCAACCATGCCAGGTGTACATGCCAAGGTCACAATCAAGCATGAATTTTTAAAACTTTGATAGGGATAGGGCTAAGGGCAACTACAAGAAGACAGGTTTCACTCAACAAGCCATGAATTTTTCATTTCCAGATTGACAAAGTAACATGCAGAGATGCCAACCTCTTGACACAAAAAAACAGACTGAGTATTCTAAAAAATCAGATTTTGGAGAGATAAATCTGATTTTCATGAAAACTTGACACTACCACTGGCCAGGTAGCTCCGGGCCAGTAAAATTTCAGAAAAAATATTTTACTAGTATAAGCACGGTCAAGTAAAATGTTTGCTCTTTCATTAAAATTTAATGAGAAAATCGTAAAGCAAAGTTTTGTTGGGGCTGCGGGGTTTACTTGTACATGTTTCAATGCTATTCCGCGGTTTAAAAAAAAGGGGTAATATCGTATTATCGTATTTCACTCTTATTTTTGTACTAAATACGATTTAATCGTACTGGTTGGCATCTCAGAACATGCTATGAATACTATTTCAAAACAGCATTTGGTAACAAACGTTGCATTGTTTATAAGTTCTACGATGCCTATGATCATACACACCACTTACAATAATAATTCAGAAAACAATCCCTTTTAAAACTTCAATCAAGTGTGTTAAGCACACTTAAATCTTCATTCTTATGAAAATATGATTTTGTTTAATCCTTCAGATCTTTCTTTTCATAAAATTGCCAGATTAAAAAGCTAACCAATGATGAACAGAATCCCAGGTCAACTGTACCAATAATTGCAGCATACATCACATATTATATCACCACATAACCATGACGCATGCATGTAAACTTTTGATCTGTACAAATGCTATACTACAATCCATCAATCACTACATATCAAATATTTTCTCTATTGTTTTCATATCGTTTGCATCTAAATAATAATTGTAGTAATCATACAGGCTATAATGTTAGAGCCCAATCGCAAAAGTGTGATTAACCAAAACGTCTCAATTAATCAAATAATAATAATAATAATAATAATAATAGCCTAATAGTCAACTCCAAATGTTATTAAACCGAAACAGAAATTCTTTTTGCCCAATTGATCGTGAGCCCGGCAGCCACTGAGCAGCGCCAGATCAACGTTGCTCTATCCCTTATTGTTGAACGCCAAACGAGGAGCAACAACTCCCATCTTTTAACGTCTTTTGGTATGTACGTTTTTAAAGAAATTGACCAAGATCTTGGTAACATTCTAACCAGCTGCAACAAGATTAATGATTGATTTTCAAGTTAGTTCCAGAGGACAGCACTCACCTGATCTGGTTCATGGAAAGTAGTTTGGCTTGGTGTGACCTTGCCTCCTTTCTCAGAGACCTTAAGCTCAAGTTCTCTGTTCACTACGTCCTTCTTCTTCTTGGCTTTCTCAATGGCTTTCTGTTCCTCATACTCCTTAGCCCAGTGGTCGTATTGAGCTACACAGAGAGAAAGAAACAAAATAAAAAATAAGTAGGTCTTCTAATATGAAATTTATAAAGAATTTTCTTTGAGACTCGCTTAGTCTATTAAATTCTGAAAAGATCAAAATGTCACTTTTGCTGGAGACCTAATCAATCTGGATCTGGGCTTGGCATTGAACACTTCTAGGTCTTTAATAAGGAGTACACAGTTCTGGTAGGAGGAGGGGGGAGGGGCAGACCAAAAGGTGTTTCATCGACTTGATTTGGGTAAATACCAAACCAGAGTCATCTCTGGCCTAAAATGAAATGGGTTAATCTTCACAGGTAGCATACATTAAACATGTAAATGTGGACAAGGCCTCTTCTGCAAACTCTTTCAAAAGCCTTTTCTACAGGCATTTCACATTTCAAACTTCAATCCAGTGTTTTACCCGGTCTTCACAGGTAGCATACACTAAACATGTAAATGTGGACAGGGCCTCTTCTGCAAACTCTTTCAAAACCCTTTTCTACAGGCCCTTTCACATTTGAAACTTAAATCCAGTGTCTTACCTGCTGGAAGGAGAGGAGCAGTTAGGTAGCACTGTCCAGCCTTGCTCTTGGCTATACATGTGTACTCTCCTTTGTCCTCGAGCAACATCATGGTGATGTCTAGAGTGGCCAATCCTTTCGCTTCATCGTACTTGATCAAAAACCTGGACAAGAAGAAGAATGGAGTTTAGAGTTACAGTTTCAGTTCAGGTCTCTTCTGAATTGTACATACATACAGTGTACATAATAAACAGGTTCAGAGACTGAACAATCAATATTTTTCCTTCTAATTTCTGTCCATAATCATATAACAACCAAAATAATGTATTTATATTGCAAATTAGTTAAAATTAAGGTAAAAAAAAAAACCATGACTGGAAATGACACAGAGAACCTGTCATTTATTTGGAACGTTACCCCAAAACCAGTATATTTTTTAAAAGTATACAGGTACTGAGATTCCTATAAATAAAAAGCAAACATACAACAAGTATTTTCATAAAAAGTACAGAAATAAAGGAGACATAAACTTCACGTTTAGTCCAACAACTTTTTTTTTTTAAACTTCAAAGAATCTCTTCTAATATTCTAAACTGATCTTCTACATACCTGTAACCCGACTCGATAGGTTGTCCATGTCTCAGCCAAGTGATCTTAGCGGCTGGGTTGCCCCCGACATTGCAGGAGAAGCGACACTTCCCTCCCTCTGTGTAGCGGGCGGGAAGGAGGGGCTTGGAGAACTCTGGTGGGCCGATGGCGAGTTTCTCTTTAGGCTTCTTAGGCTCTGTGTCATTGACTGCATTTGTTTGTGCTGGTGGTGGTGGTTGAGCTTGTTGGGCTGATGGTGGTGGGGTTCCAGCTAGAAATATAAAATCAAATACAAAATAAAGTACATACAAAATATATATATCTGCAAAACTATATACAAAATATATTACTATATGAGATATACAAGTATGATACTGCATGACCAGATGCCGCATACGTTTCCACACCTTGACAGAGCATAATATAAGATTGAAATTGTATTTCTTGTGTAATACTAAAGAAAAAGTCACCAAAAACAATTTACTAATGAATAAATTCACATCGTCAACTACTATTTTTAAATAACATTTCTAAGTTCCAAAGGACCTAACAGAAACACTTCAACGCTCTCATGCAAAAATCCTACTAAAGTGGAAAAGCAAGGAGGGCGACCATCTGAACAAGGCTAAAGATTGGTTTTTCTCTAGGGTATAAATTTGCCTTGTTAAACTTGTCAGTTAACTTATGTAAATGAAACATAGACTTCTGACTTACGTAGAACCCTGACATTACAGGAGGTAGATTTGGTACCCTTGCTGTTGGTGGCAGCGCAAGCGTACTGCCCAGCGTCATCGTAGTAGATTTCAGGTATCGTGAGAGAGCTCACGCCACTGGTGTATTTGATCTCAAAGTCCACGGATGAAGTGACGAGGGTACCTTCCCTGTACCACTTGACTTCTGGTGGAGGTTGGCCCTTCACGGCACATTCCAGTTTGACTAGTTTACCCTCCTTGACAGTGACATCTGAGAGGGTCTGTAGAAGAAGGTTAAGAAGGGAAGATAAAAAATCAAATAAGCAATGTTTGGCAAATCTGCTTTGGGGCCTACCAGAGGAAACCCACTGTGAACTGGCAAGCATTCTGTTAAAAGTACATTTTCCTAGTAGAGCTGGTAACGGATGCAACAACAAAAACTAATACATGTATTTCAGCAATATTGTCTCTGCAATCTCTGCAATAACACATTTGTGTGGTATGATGATGTCTCACCATGCACATAATCACTTGTTAAGAACAAGATTTGGAAGTCAAAAGCTAGACAAAATAGTCATCCTGTACAAAACTATCTTTACAGGCATTAAAAAGGTACTTTCACAGAAGCAAATTATTATCATCATAGCCAGTACTATCATAATCATTACTATTATCAAGAATATTGAATTTCAAGCCTTATTGACCACCTCCCCTTCAGGCTCTAGTAATGCAATATTTCTGAAGAATTGTGTAAGGACCCATAGGTATTTCTAAAAGAAATATAAACCTGGTGCTCAAACATACGCTCTAGTGGCAATCACCAGGCTTTATTCCATCAAAGGCACAGGCATAGGGTCAGGGTTACAAATGAGTTTTAGGTTAGGTTTAAGGTTATGAACCAGAGCAATATAACACTGAGCTCCTATAGGAAATATATTTATTTAGATGGTCATATGTCAGCCAATACTTAACATATTCAATTGGTTTTCGACATTTGGACATTATTTTTGATGCTCTTTCGTAAAAGGAAGAAAAAATTTAGAAATTTTAAAAATAGATTTTTTGATGACGTCACACTTCACCAATCTATTAAAGTTAAGAATTTAGTTAGTGCCGGATATTGTCTGTGAAGCAATTATTGCTGGAACAAATTCTGTACCTTGCTGAAGACAGGTCCATGGGTAATAGCAGGTGGTGGTGGTGCCGCTGGTTTGGGCGCTGCTGCTTCCGTTGGAGCTGCCATCTTGATTTCAATCTACAATATCGAATGCCATGAAAGTAAAAGAACAAATCTTTTTAAATAGGCAAAAATTGGAGAAATATATGTTGGCAACATTTTACTCTGTGCTCTGTGATGTCCTTCTTATCGTGACAAAGTTATGCTTAATTATACATGTAATTCACATGTTCCTCTCAATATATAATCGCGCTAGTGTCCTTTCTCCTTGGAATCAAGAAATTGGCTTAAAGATCAAATTTAGCAAAGGCACTGAGCCATTTAATTTTGGTTTTATCAATGAGTTTTTGGATGAAAATGTAGGTCAACAAATATCAAAGAGAACTCACCGTCTGTTGGACTTGTGCTTGTGGTGGTGGCTGTGGTTTCACTTGTAGTATCACTTGTTGTTGCACTTGTGGTTGCACTTGTGGTTGCACTTGTTGCTGAACCTGAGGCTTAGGTTCAGGTGGTGGAGTCTGAACCTCTGCCTCAGGTTTCTTAACCTCTGCTTGAGGTGGTGGTGGTTTCACCTACAATGGGACAATAAAAACAAAGAAAACGATAACAGTGAGGATTGTATATAATAATGAAGCAAAAGTAGGGACAGTAGACAAGATAAAGTTTCTATTTTTTCCAAATTTATTGCTCAACTTGTAGTCGGTGAGTTTAGCCATATCAAGATACATGTACATAGAGCTCTCAAGGCATTCATCAAATTTCCTTCAATAGAACCATGCATGCTCTTAGTACATACAGCACACTATTTATATGGATTGAGAGACTGACAACTGTTCAACAAGTTTCAAAGCCTGTGATTTTCCAGTGATTCTAAATTATCCCAATCAGTTTAGTATTTCCTTCTTGATAGCATTCTTGCTTTTCTGATAATTAAAGTATAAAATCTAGCATATCATGCATATCAAAACAATGTATACATAATCCTCAAAAAAACTTAGTAGTGGTATATTTAATTGTTTTGCGACAAGAATATTTTAATAAATACAGAAACCTGAATCGATACACATATAATAATCATTCAATGAGTGGAATAGGATTTGGTTTAACTGCTTAATTATTCATGATTATATCTTGCTTTGGTGGACCAAGCAATATGACCTTTGGAAAGCTCACCTCTGGTTGTGGCTGTGGTGGTGGTGGTTGGGGTTGCTCTGCTTTCTTTACTTCCTCTTGTGGTGGTGGTGGTGGTGCTGACTCCTCCTTCTGCTGAGGTTGTTGCTGCAATGGTTGTTCTTGTGGTGGTGGTTGCGGCTTAACCTCTTCAGTAGGAGCAGAGCCTGATGGTAAGAAACAAAGGATGGCTTATTCAAACAGACAAATTTATACAAAAACAAGCTATGCATATATGAACCATGAACACATGCCTCCGATAGAATAGACCAATTTCCTTCAGTATAACTCATCCTCATGCAAATTAATTGTTTGACCGTTGTTTGACCCTTGTCCCGTTTTTTTTTTTTGGGGGGGGGGGGGGGAGGGTGAGACTTAAATGTAGTATTTTTTGGAATAACCGACAAAGCTTCTTAAAACAAGAAAGTTTGACAAAGTATATGTGCAAGTAGAGGTATCATTTGTTTGAAAACATCAATTAAATTGATATTGAAAACTTAGCTTGCACATTGATGAGTTACAGACAGCAGGAAAATAGCCTATTCTCACTGATTATGGGTCCATGAAATGAATAACTCATTGCAAATACACAAGCAATGACATGTTCATGGAATAAGACCTTGGTGAAAATCTGTATCTCACTGTTGGCAATGCACATGTATGGAAAATTTTGTATATTCAATGATACTGAAATGCAAGCAAAATATGAAGTCATCAAATGCATAAATGATCACATCAATATATGACATTGAGAGGAAAAGGAAAAAACAGCATGTATAAGCATGTATGGTGACATAACCATGGGATAATACAAATGTACATGGCTTTATGAATCCACTAACAAAAATATTACACTTTCAAATCTCTTTTGCATACATATACATGAATATGATAATGCACAAACACTTTATGTGTGAGCAGTAATGACGAGAAATGGAATTAATTATAGCAACGCAATTGTAAATTAAATGTAGATAATAGATTTACATTTATGTGAAAGTACATGTATAACCAATGCTTATGCCTTATAATTTTTATATTAAGTGCGATTTATGTTGCAATGACATAAATTGCTTTATGAGAAAAGCATGAATTGCGTATGACATTTCTGTGCTCAATGAGAGATGTTTATACATTTATCACAAACTATTCCTTTATTTCCTTTTGAATCAAGATGATGGTCTTTAAAGCTTAAGACTTACTCATACAGTTACATGAAAATATTTATGTATTCTATCTATTCATTTGTTAATTCAAATTTTGGCGGGTTCTCCTTCAGTAAAGACAGTACAGCTTTACTAAACAATATTTATAATTTTGAAAAATAGATTTAATTGGTACTTTATACAATACTATAACATGCTCTTATGACATTCAGAAATGCAAATAAACTACATATCTAGGGAAGTATACAATGTAAAAGTAAAAATATATTACATAACATTTGTTAGACTAACTCTAAATATATCTAAACATACCAGATCTACTTTTGCATTAACATGCACAATCATGCACAACTTTGAAATATACTTTGAAAGAATCTGTTACATCATACATTCCTTCATTAACTTATTTATACATCTAAAGTATCTATATTTATCTATAAATGTTTATCTACATACACACACCACTGAGGGATTTGCCACTTATAATGGATCAATTACATAGAAAATCTAGTCTTATTTTGCTGCTGTTTTACGTCTACATTGATTGTAAATCGCACTTAAGGGTTTAAAACCTTAAAAGTTTAAAACCCAAAACATGTTCCATTATACCCCATATTATTTTTTATTTAAACAAAAAACATACCGGTAACATGAATTTTCATCCTTTTTTATTTTTATTTTTTATTTGTTGTACAAACATCTAGATTTCTACTCATTCCTACTAATCTATGTATGAAAGTTTAATTGCTGCAGACAAGTGAAGCTTTGGATGATGTTTTTGACACTAGATAAAACATGATGGAAAAATAGCAGAAGCCATTTGAAAAAAAAGGAACTCGAGAGACAATATTCTAGCTACTGCATCAAAAGAAATTAACCTTAATAGCTTGGAGAATAGGTTTTATACCATACACCAAATATAATTTTCATCATAAATCAAACTAAATTCAATGTTTTTAGAAAAGCAAATATAAAATCTAAGCATCAAAGACTTCCATACAAATGACAAATTACAATACAAAACAAGAAGATATACAAGAACAATTGTCCTAAATTATGTAATGCCAGAATTATTATTATTATGAAAAAAGAAGGCAAGATGCATTGTTATAAATGTAACATTGAAGAAGATGACATCTTATAAAATGATGTCCTCCATAATTACATTCTTGATTTTGGAATCCAGGGCTAAAAATAATATTAACACATACCGGTACGTGTATGTCCTACATTTCTTTCAGTCTCTTTTGCTAACTTTATAAAATTCAATACAATTTTGATACAGTTAGAAGCCTGATATGCATTTATGTATTAATATCTGCGACAAGGGTGATGTCTGGTGACATTTGTTAAATTACAAATAATGAAAGATCATACAAATGAACTTCTCATTTTCTTGGTAAAAGTGTAGAGAAATCATGAGTCAACAATCAATCAATGCATATCAGTCCATATGAATGAAATGCTTGAAAGACATATCAGCATATTTGTGATTCTAATATCTACTGCTCATTTTCAATATGTATGCTTCATGAGCAGTATATTGCTCAAAGGTGTCAGTCTTATCACTAAAATTCATGATTTTTGCGATGCTATTTTTGCATACTTTTATACTTAAGTAAGCTTTTTTGAAGTATAGATGCAGAAAAGCATATCTCAATTTTAAAATAAGGAAAACATTGGGTATGTCAAATTATGCACTGCTTAACACTCTGTTAACCATAGTCTATCTTGAAATTTCCTATTTTTATTTTGATTGATATCTGACTGACGCCCTTGATGATGAATGTATAACATGGAGTGGCGTGCACATGGACTACGCATTGCAAACTATGAACATATATTTGACACAAAGGGAAGGGAAGAAATGCGGTCAGTTTGAAATGGTGGTGGTGCAGGCTGCGACGGCGTATGAGAACCGACGGGGGGCGTACCGGACTTACTCCTGATCTTCAGAATGGTCTGCGACGTCGAGATTCCGGCTGCGTTCTCGGCGCGGACGGAGTAGTCGCCAGCGTCCTCGTCGAAAACTTCCGGAATCACAAGGATGTACCTGTCACCCTCGTCCGAGATCTGAATATCGATGGAGTTCTTCAGTTCGTCACCGTTCTGGAACCATTTTACGTCCGGTTTTGGGGTGCCGGTGATCTTCACCTCAAACCGAACGGAGTCACCTTCTGTCTTTTCCTGACCCTGAAGACCCTTGACAATTTCTGGTGGCTTAGAATCACCTGTAAATGTAATCCCCACACCTCATTATAACCCTCCGAACAAACGTGAAGCTTACATTAATGTATTCTGTCGCAACGTATGGAAACGAATCACAACATGAATTTAAAGAGAACAAGTATTTATGATGTACTACAGACATAACAAGCAACAAAATACTAAAATACATGTAGAAAAAGGGAGAATAATGAACAAATGTTTCTCCACAAAATTCATCTTATGAAGAAAATGTGAAACACAATCCAATTATTTGTATACCCTTATGTAATATTAAATAGGATAAACCTAGAAGGTACAATTAAACAATTCATAGAAGGAAGTGGGGAGGAGAGATATAATGTAAGTATAACCACACTCACTAAAACTATTAACTCAGCAAGAGGGGGGAAAACACATCACATAAAGATATGTAATTATTAATGTTAACAAGATCTTTGTCATGTCCAAATGCAGAGAGGAAGGAGGCTATACAGTTGACACATTCCAAGATGTGTTACCTTTATTAAACTGCTCCTTTCCACTGCCCCCAAAATAGTTTGAAAATTCTTGAGAGTATGAGAGTATCTTGCTTCACCCAGGTGGATGCATAAGACCAGAAGGCTTAAAGTACAAAGGCCATGAAGGAAATGGATTGTCCACCACCAAAGTGTCAGAAAAAATGACGATGATGATGATGATGATGATAAATAGGACCCTCTTTACTTATTTATCTTAAGAGTAGGTCTGTAGCCTTGACCACTTTATATGTTACGTTCATTCCCAAAATTTCATCTTTAACATCTTGTTAACTCTTCTAAATTTAATTCAACAATGCTAAGGTAGAAGTTATTAGAAACTGCAACTTATTTTTTCCCATACCCAGCAAATATTCAAGTAGATGTCATTATGGATTTATTATGATAAACATTATGATTAACATACCTTGGATCTGCAATGTGGCAGAGCACATTGCATTTCCGCACTTATTATCGGCAGTGCACTTGTACTGGCCATTGTCCTTTGCGGAGGTCTTGCTGACTTTCAGCGAGCACTTGCCCTTCGCAAAAGAGATGCTGTACTTTGGCGAACTCTTCAATTCCTTGTCATCTTTGAACCATTTGACGGTGGGCTCAGGGTTACCTGAGGGGTAGGGATTAGGATTAGGATGGGGAGGAGTAGGGTAAGGATTAAGGTTGTCTACTCTCTAAAGGTATTTCTCACTGTTAATTTTATACAAGCACAGACTGAAGGAATTTACTGACTTACTGTGGCATACACATGTCACAGTCCACATTTAATATGATAAGCAGTTCTCACATGGTTTCAATTTTTAAATTCCTTAACTTTTCATTGTTGTTTTATGTTTTTAAAGAGATGTGAAATGAACTGAATTGAAATGGTAGCCATTTGTGAAGGATAGATATAAATACAAGAATTTAAATGAAATTCACATCTAGAATGTAGTACTTCAATTTAAATAAACTTTGAGGACAAATTGTTTATTGATCCAATTGTACAAAAAAGCATTTTCCAAAGGATTCAATTTTCAAATAATTTCTTACAGCACCTCAAAATTCCTTCCATACTGTGCTAGTATATTAGAGTCAATATCTTATACAAAACAAGAAAAAACATGGGCTTACAGGAAAAAGGGGGGTTACAAAAATCATATGGTAATTTCTTTTTTCTTCAAAATATTAAGATCAAACAGTAGGTAGTTTTCTTACTATTAGTCTCTATAGGCACTTCATAACATAAGGAATTGTAGCTATGAAAGAAATATAGGACGACATAGTATTTCTGCATGACTTTAAATAAGAGGCTCTACTATACATCTTCTACGAGTACATCAGGGTAAAATAATTTCAAACTGGGATAAAGTAAAGACAGATATATTTCATCTACTATCTAAAGCATTGGTGGGTCTAGAAACAGCAAGTCTGGTTGAATATTGTTGGTTCACTCATATAAAATATATTAAGTAACAAACTTCAGCACAAGGGAAGGGTAACACATGTTTATACCAAGTCAAATTCACTCACATAAATATTCTTGGGTAACCGCAAAAGACTTTTTAAAGGTCACACAGGGGAAAGGGAATAGCAGGAATTATGTCAGGGTCTATTTAAGAGCCTTGGGATAAGACATCATAAGATGTTGTATTACACATAATGGTGGTAAGTTTCCATCATCATTTTATCATGTTGCATACAATATCGTTGAGGATTTTTCCTAATTTTTGAGGACTTCTCGTTATGTTTCAAACTTACCCTTGAGCTCCGCCTGTAGGGTAGCGGCCTGTCCCTCCTTTGGAGAGACGCTTTTAAGCGGTTGAGTAAACTTTGGCGCCTCCTCTTGCCCGATGCGCCCCCGGCTCATGGCCGCGGAGCTATAAACTACCTGAGTGGTGGTGGTAGTAGTTGTCTCAATGCTGAAAAATGAAAAGATTAAAACAAAAGATCGTTTTGAAAGTTATCAATTTGATCAATTCATCCCTGATTGGTATCAATATACAAATATGGTGGTGGTGCTGGTAGTTGACTCAACGCTGACAAATTATTAAAACAAATTATTTAAAAAATTGTTTTGAAAGTTATCAATTTGATCAATTCTTCCTTGATTGGCATCAATATACACATATACATACATAGTTGTCTACATTCTGACAAGAAAGTTATCACTCTTATGTTACCAGTTGCAAATTTATTTGCATGATAAAACTTGATATTATTTTAACATATTTTGCAGTAGCAGAATTTAACTGTACTAGTAATAAATAAGGTATTTAAATATTATGTTTCCAATATTTGTACTGATATTTTTATCAGTACAAAAGGCAGCTTTTGACAATGTTGATGTAAGGTAATATCTGAAAGAGGTTTTGTGACATCCAACACTGGATACCAATCAAAACAGTAGAAAATATGAAACAGGCCGGCAGTCCAACAAAATTCTTAGTATAAATAAATTCCCATTAATCACAAATGGAAACTAAGGAAGTTTGGAAAAAACATGGCAAGGAAAAAGAAGAATTCCTGATAGTCTACCATATATTCAACTAGGTACCGGTCTTACAAACTCCTCAAGAATTTCAACTGATGGAGACCACAAGAATTCCTCTGAATTACGCACACACAAAACATCTAAATGAGGAGCTTTGATCTCTGAGTGCAGTTCCAAGATGCCTGTCAGCATTGAGAGATGAACGCACAGCAGAGGGCCAATTATGGCCATGTTTACAATATAGAGGGTGAATAGCTTCATGGGTCGATGGCCGATGTAACTGCATCAATGAATTCAATGAATTTAAAATCCCTTGAAGTATATCAAACTTTCTACACAGTTTTGTGGATGATCTATTTTCTAATAAATTGTATTCACAAGATGGAGCACAAAATGCAAAATTCTGTAATCAAAATTCTGTAATGATAATACATCTCTTCCCATTATATACTAGTATGTATAATTGCA
>JARBES010000131.1:28894867-28905280 GCA_030265145.1 Strongylocentrotus pallidus | reverse complement strand
CTCTGAAGAATTCTTCTTAGGTCAATCGATGACATGTTTAGATCCAGCAGATGACAGATATTGCAGAACTGAATGCTACATTACATGGTGCAGACATTGCACTGCGATGTTGATTTGGAGGGAGTGGGGTAGTGGTAGTGTGGGTGAGTGTGTGGGACGTGTGTGTGTGTGTGCGTGTGTGTAAATATGTGGTGTGGGGGTGAAAGGGAGTGTTCTAACCTATACAATGTTCAAAGAAACCATTAATTACATTAATTACTCCTTGTCATACTCTACTACATCTATTATACGACTTGCTAAGATAATGAATTGATGTGCCTATACCAAAAGTATAGACCAAAATAAACTTTATTGACTTAATTAAGTACTTATAAATTAGGCTAACAAACATTTTTTGGAATATTTCTATCATTCGTCTTCATTATAATAGCATTCAAGTATATAAGTTTAATTTTTGTTCAATCCTCCTTTCCAATTATCTCTTTTTATCTGTTTGTTAAAATCTTGAGACCAACACATAATTATCTAATCACAGTGGCAAAACAACAACAACAAACTAATGAGCTCCAAAATTCAAACAGTGTACATATAGGAACAACTAACCTCTAAGGAAACACATCAAGTACTACTGTAACTGGTCTGCAGTATATCTATGATGCTATTGCATCTTAACATCTGTGAAGATGATTTAAAATTCCTTGAAAGTCATTGCGTAGGGTTGGATATAGTGATTGGTGGTTATGGACGATATCTAAAGACAACATGCACTGTAATTGGCATTTGACTAATCACCTATACACTGCTTGTTCAAGGGCAAGGATCTCTCTCCAGCACTTACCAACAGGACTACACGTGTAGTGTACATGGTCAATGTCAAACCACACCAACCCTGATCTAAACTCCTCCTGGGGAGTGTTTCACAAAGACTAAGATCAACTTTAAGTTGGACTTAAATATGGCAGGCCGATCATGCCGCTGTTTGCTCTCACCATTTACTGGCATTGGTCTCTCAAGAGACGTAAATATCATGGTCACAAATCTACAGAATTTACATTTTTTGATAATTCATTATTGAAGGACGAAATATTATCTAAAGATCATAATCGAGAGACTTATGGTGAGAGCAAACAGTGGCATGAACGGCCTGCCATAGTTAAGTCCAACTAAAAGTTGTTCTTAGTCTTTGTAAAACACCCCCTGGCCACTTATTCCTTCATGGAAAAAGTCTTGCCTCATTCAGGAGGCTTTTAGCAAATATTAACGTCAAATCGGGTCAATAAATACTTGATCAATACTCTGACACATATCTGTATTTCTACGGTAACTGATATCCATTCAGAGGGATCATTTAGGTTAAATCTATCAGACCAATTTTTTTACATCATATGACAATAATGGCATAAAATCAATCAGATACCACAACCTTCAAAGATTCCATCCATGTCGCTTGAGTATGAAAGGGACCTTAGACAAGATCTATGTCAATTGAAATCAATCTTATGCAAGGAGCACCTCCCATTTGTCAAAATCAGTGTTTTTTTTAATTATAAATCAGACCCCAAGAAAACTAACAAAATAATGACATTTGGACCTTGTCCAAAATGTTGGTAAAGACCAATAGATCCAACTTTTAACCCAACGACAATACAGCTGGACATACTTTGGACAGTGCTAAACTGTAACAATTTGAAATTAAATCCAACTGATCTGTGAAGACTAGATTAAAACAAATGTGAATAGATTTTATGATTTTATGTTCATTAAAGTCCAGCATCCTTCCGTCTCTGATGACAAGTGCGATGACCGAAGATTAGTAAAGGATTGATAGAAGGCCAGAAATAAGATACAACTATCTGATATCTGAGTTCACAAGAAGCTTTGGGGGATTAAGCAATGCAAAGCAAGGACTTGATACATGATATATCTTTAAAGATGGTTCATCATGATTATCAGGAAAATCTGCATTACATGAGCCTTACATCATAACAGAGGTCTTTGCGAAATTGAAAACCTGGACCACTTCAAACCTTCGCTCAAGACTCACATCTTCCTTGAGACATTTAAATCCTAACTTTATTTGAGGAGCTCGCGCATTTGAAGGGTTTTTGAAACAGATAAATGGGGCGATACAGATGCTGTGAATCATCATCATCATCATCATCATAAGACACTTCTAGAGGCTTCCATAGACGATGGAAATCAGATGACCACATCCTTCCATCCCTGCATATCCATATCCTCTTCGATAGAATGAGGATGAGTTTGATTCCCTATCGCATGAATCACGAGGATACCATCATTCTCCCTCAACAATCCTGAGAATAATTTGGCTTAGGATGCACAGCGAGGTATTTCTTACCATGAATGTCTCGCATGCTTTATGATCTCCCAGGATGGAATCTACTAATCACTTCCAAGAACGAATAAGAAAGAATTTACCACGGGTCAAGAGTAGGGGAGCACAAATTGGCATTATGAATGGAGAGAATGACCATCATGAGCTTTTCAAGATGGCTCCTTCCCTCATCCTCTTCAGTGGCAATGACATAAAGAGAATGGCATTTCGGACATCAGTCATAAAGAATTTACAACAGGTCAAGAGTAAGGGAGCACAAAATGGCATTATGAATGGAGAGAATGACCATCATGAGCTTTTCAAGATGGTTCCTTCCCTCATCCTCTTCATTGGCAATGACATAAAGAGAATGGCATTTCGGACATCAGTCATAACAGAACTCTAGAGACCATGAAGCTCATCCGTGTTTAAGTAGATCACCCCTTCCTTGAGGCCATTAAACGTCAGAGATAGATTCTCATACTGAGGGGACAAGCCATGATGACCACTGGTATTAAAACTGACAGCGCTAATTGACCATCAATCTATAAAGTATTATTAGCTTTGAGTTGATGCTTGAGGATATGGTCTACATCTAACATGTGTAGAACAAAGATATAAATATAAAAGACAGCTGGAATTTCAACTATTAATACATTGTACATCTCTCAGTGGTGATAGTGAGCACTAAAAAAAAGAGCTTTGCCGCCCCCCCCCCCCCCCCCCCCCCCCCCCCCCGTGAGTAAAAATAAAAGATGGGGATTTGGGGGGGGGCATCTTACAACATTCTCCCCTTTTGAGTAAGAAAATTTTGAAAAAATAGGGAAGATTAGAGAAAATAAGGGCAAAATAAGGAAAATCAGGATAAAATCGGGAAGAAAAAGAGAAGAAAAAAAAATCGGGTAAAAAAAATAATTAAATCGGGAAGAAGAAAAATCGAGGAAAAAAAAACGGGAAACCGATTAAAATCGGGTAATTATCAGGCCTGACAGTCTCTCCACAGTTGATCCTTACCTTGACTATGATCTCAACAAAAATCTTCTCACAATGGGTTGTACCAATTGACTACTGAATTTCATAACTTAATCCACTCACATTTCAACATCAACTAACAAGAAAAAGATGCTCCTCAGGGGCGATTCTACATTGGCCCCTGTATAGCATCCAAAGAATGTTGTAGGACATCCATTTCAAATTCTAAAGTGACAGTACATATTTACAGCTCTGATCTACATTCCACTCTACATTTTGGAAAATCAAAAGGGGCCTACAGGTGTACTCTACATCTGCATGCAACTTTCATATGGTGCGAAAAAGGCAAGTCAGTTTGTGGTAGGGCGATTCCACATGAGCAGTATTAAATTGCAAAGTTTTTAGATACACTTTTCTGATTTGCACGGCATGGCGCACTGCTTGTTTCTACTGGTTGATAATACCATTCAGGTCCAAGTGATACATTTGCTACACATATTACACAACCAAGTAAAAACAAATCTTGGTCAATGTCTTCTTAAAAGAATGCTGTTGCATCGATCATTAGAAACATATTATTGAATATTTTGTGTTTCAGCTTGAAACAAATCTGACTTTCCCATACATGTATATCAGAGAAGAAATGTAAGTGAAAACCAGGTTCTTTTCTTTGTAATGAAGACCAAACAAAATTCTCATGTGGAATTTCCCGGTCCATAATCTCAGCTTCACTCAAGCATATCTAAACTACTGGTGTGACGGTACGATGCTAGCATGCAACATTGGGCTAAATCTACAGGGTGCATTAACACAAGGACACAAAACCTCGAAAGAAGGGATCATTTTAGACGATCTGGGGCCAAATTCTGTCCCGGAGTTACCTAAACACAGGTAACAAGAGTTTTCAACTAAATGATCCAGGACTTGCTGATGTGTAGATGTATATGTGAATGCAACTTATATTTGCAAATAGACACACATGAGAAAAAGAAATATGTTTACTGAAATAAAAATAGGAATATTTCTGTGGGAGAGGAATAGAAATATCTAGCAGAGAGGATTTGGGGAGAGGAAAGTTGGGCAAATCTGCATTTTCTTTGGAATTCAAAAAACATCAATTCATCAGTTGTCTCTTACGTTTCCTATTTCTACCTGCAATTACTATATGTGGCCTAAAAACATATTACTGAAAATGCATATTATAAAAGTGCTGGAAGTGTTTTTTTGTTTCATGGGTGAAACACGCATCATGAAGCTTGTCATATTTCATAGCAAGTGCTGTTGTTTAATTTTGTCAGCAGAAATTCTTCACACAAACAAAAAAATTACATCATGCATTAATGTCATGCTTTTTTATGTTGCACTAATCAAACATCACCTACATAAAATGGCACAAGAACACTGCTTGTTCTTAAACAGTGTGTTGTTATTGGTAAAACACTAGTTTACAGTGACAAGACAGATGGGGAACTTACAATTATCCAGCACTTTTATTCTTTTGACTTATAAAATTTGTTACTTTTTTTGTCTATTTTTTTCTTGCAAAATACATCAAATCCACATTTAGCATGCAGGTAGAGAGAAAACAACAAAAATGACACAAATGAATTGAGAATCTTTGAATACCAAAGAAAATCCAAAACAAGTGAATTCCTGTTGAACAACTCATGATTTATTGCTCTCTATAAACAAAGAAACAATCCAAGATGATAAATTTGTAAATGAGCACAAATAAATGAAAATGTTTACATTTATGAATTTGTGCAACAATTTATGAAGATCAGAAATATTACATAAAATACAGCAGATTACAGTATTTTACATTTTTGTGAAAATATGAGCGATTCTGTTTCAAAATGACAAATAAATACTATGTGAACAAAGTCTCCTACATTTCAAGCATTACCAAAAGCCCAAAACACATTTCATCACAATTCAATGTATTATGAAAGTTCAGAATTTCTTCACATTTACGAACAGCTCTATTAGTCAGAAAGAAGTAAATACTTTTGAAGAAGAAAATGGTATCTAAAATGTATCTGTTTCTACTGTAAAGTGCAAAGAAACTATCAATATACAATGGATCTACAAATGAGAAGATTTTTTGAAAATATATACAGAAGGTAGTGCAAATGAGAAACTTCATGTGCTAAAGATACTAAATGTAGAATGAGAATCAATTTACTTTCCTACTTTCTTTTTTTGGCTTTTTTCTTCTTCTTTTGTTTGTTTTTTTGGTTAATTTTACTACCAATTTTTTTTTCTTTCTTCAAAATAGCCTCTGAAATGGGACTCCAAAGATATATACTAAATGCATGTACAATTATGACCTTTATCTGCATGGTTAGGAGGGAGGATGGCACCTGCTTGCCAGGGGGCTGTATATTTATTTGAAGGGTTTGGGGCAAGGGCAAGAGTGCATTTATACATGTGAGAGGGGTAGGACAAGCTTTAAGGGGGGGGGGGCAACCAAGATTTATAGAGGAATACAGAGGAATACAGATATATATAATTTTCCAAACAGGGTCATGCAATATTTTTGACACAAGTAATATGCCATTATTTACCAACCATATACACATTTAATGCCCATTACAACAACAAAAGAACCCTAAGACAGTTACACACACTCTCATGTGGTTTGAACTGAAATAAGCAATCTTTCTGTATCTAATTGATTATTTAAATCAATTCAAATCATTCTGATTATCAATAGAATAATGAAGGCGTTTCTATTTTCAGAATCAGATCATCAAATAATTTTTTTTTAAAGACCGATCACACGTTCTTTTCACCTTCAGCCAACAGTTTAAAACAATTTCTTTTGATTGTTGTTATAATACACTGATGGATATATCATGAGTACACATAGATGTAAGCATGCATACATGTATATACAGATGCATTTGTTATAGAAATTGTTCAGTATTTGATTAGCAATTAGAAAATTAGATGTCTATATTTCTTAAATCCCTAAAATAAGGGCAATGAATTGATATCTGTTAAAGATAATTTATTTTAGTAATGTTGTCAATTTAAAAAAAAATCCATTAAGCTTCAATTCCTGAGTGAATGATGACTAATAATAATAATTAAAATACATGGTCCTGTTTTCCTTTATAAAACTTATGCTTGGACATCATGAAAGAGTTTGTAGTGTTACCCTTATACAGGTAATTTCCTAAGAAAATGTGATATAATGCTATGAAAGGCAAGCAAATTGCAAGAGGCACTGTTGAAATCATGAATTCGTCAAATTGGATACAGGTGTATATCAGAATCACACTTAAGAAGACTTTAAACAGCAATACCCCATTTGAAATACGTATAAAACATTAACCAAAAGCACACATACTCATAGTAGGTAATCTGATACAAACTCACACAAAAAAAAATTACAGTCACTCACAATTCACCATCACAACATAAAATTTGAAAAAGTATTTTTGAAAAGTGATAAGAATTATGAAAGGTATTACTCAATTTTTCCTATTGCACATATCAATGTACAAGGGCAAGCTACAAAATGTCGATTTTCCCCTAGATTACATTGTAGTAATAAAGAAATTGATACTTTACATTATGTGAATAAATTATTGTTACATGTTTTTTACATTTTAAGGGTATACATGCTGAACATGAATATGTACCTCAATTTTGCTTCATATAAAGAAACACCAATAGTTCTCTGTGAAGATTTGAAATATTGCTCAGTTACACAAACATGTGTAATAAGATCATGAGCATTCCATGTTCAAAACACACGTTCTAACAAAAACTACAGTGTATAAAAGTTTGTATGTTTAAATACAAGCATTTATAATGGCGCACAAATATTTATGTTGTTGGCAAGAATAATGGATAGCATATAATATTTTCTCCTTTGAGAATAATACAACCTACTGGCACATTGTTTCATATAATCAAGACACTATTATTGCTGCTGAAACAAGGTTTTTCCACACCTACAATTCTATTAAATAGGCAATGAATAAAAACAGATGAATAAAAAACAATGATCCACTAATATACCCGCAATTGACAAATTCTGAAATACTCCAAGATAAAAGTATCGGAATATCCTAATGATTAAATACACCTCCACCGATGAAAGATTATGACAATTTGATATAAACAGAATGAAACGCTGCACAAGGTTCCACCCATCACCTTGGACTGCATCAGATACATATATTGTATCAATGGAGCTGATATCATCTTGAAATATACACCAAATAGCCTGTTATGCCTCATCTTTTGCTTTAAAAGGTTCCTCTTCCCCTCGCACTATAACAATTACTTTTTCGTGATTCATTAAAAAATATCAGAACTTGTAATCATTTTGGTATGATGAGTGTAATCCAACAGAATTTATCATTTGATAGTAGTATTCTTATATCCAAATAAAGATAGAATAGAACCTTATGATGAAAACAGGTCTATTCTCACTGCTATGATACTGAAAGAAGCACAAAAGTACATAATCAGTCACATGACAATCCCTTGTTCACATGATACAAGTCAGGTGATTGAAAACACAAGATTCGAAAGTAAGTTGTGAAAATTAGCCATGAGGTCAGGTCCAATATGATAACTATCACCTTTACAATTCTATGTGGCTACCGACTTTTCCACTTGGGTGCCAACTCACCTTTGATACGCAACGTCGCGACACAGATAGCTTCCCCATAATCGTTCTTGGCGCGGCACTCGTAAACACCGGCATCTTCGTCAAAGACCTCCACGATTTCCAGTTTGTAAAACTGGCCATCTTCAGAGATTTGAAAGACACCTTGCTCAACTTTGACGCCATCCTTGAACCAAGCGACGGAAGGCTTTGGGTCGCCTGTGATGCGGCACTCATAGGTCAGAGATTCACCCTCGTAGCAGCGGCGGTTGCCGAATGTCTGGGCAAAGTGAGGTGCAGCTTTTGGAGTTTTGGGCACTGGAAGCAAACAAAATTTGATATAAGTTAGTATCATGAAATATACTCCAAATTAAACAATTCAACATACAATTTACCAATGAGTGATATTCTTTACTTTCATGCCATGAATTAAACATTCTATTTTGAAATTCTCACAATTGTATCAGTAACTTCCTCAAAACAATAATATGTTGATCGGAAATTGAAGATGGTAAACACTCTATGGCCTTTCTGCCTTAAACCTGTAAACAGACTGGGTAAAAGATCATAATTACCATCAACAACAAGAGTTGCTCCAGAAACATCTTTCCCTTTCTCATTTGTTGCTACTACGCTGTAGGTTCCGGCATCCTGTGCCCCAACCTTGGGGATTGTTAGCATGTTGTGATCCCCAGATTGGCTGATCTGAAATTTCAAAGAACAAGTACATCAGATAACAAGAACTGACTTGGATGTTATTGAAAGAAGGCCAAAGTCGCACATCACCAAGCTTCAGCCTCAGATTAGTTTATGATGCTCTTATAATATAATGTGATTTTTTTTTCTTCAATTTAAACATGATATGTTAGAACTTTGTTGCTTAGACAAGTGGGTTTGTAGTAGTATATCACATCATTGAAATAGTTCAATCAAATGTCTTGTTACCTCTATATTCAAGACTCTAGATTTGTAGATTTGTTACTAATGTACATGTATTGCAAAAAAGTTGCCCTTGGGGGCAGTGCTGTTCATCAGTCTCGTTGAGGTTTTGGTGGTCATAACAAAGCACCAACACACAGAAGGCTAACTTGAACCAATGTTCCGTGACTGATTTTTTTTTGGGGGGGGGCATTTCACAAAACTTGTCATAAGTGACAAATGATAGTTTTTGTTATAAGCTACTGAAATCCTTGCTTCTGATTGGTTATCAGCAAATTTGTCACTGATTTTTGTCATTTGTCAGTGAAAAAAGGCTTTGTGAAACGCCCCCCTGGTGGCAGCGGTGGGATATGCATGTTGTGTGTCAATGCACACTTGCTTCTGACGGCCTACAGATATAGAGCTGAATGGGACTACTATGCTAGAAAGGCATTATGCTATCATTACTATTAGTCCTAACAAAAAAGATGTTGTATTGCCCTTTGAGTGCCAAAACATGGGTCAGTCGGTCAGAAGAAGAAAAAAAACCCACTTTTTTTTCTTCTTTTTTCCCCTCCCTTTTTGGGTTGATATTTCTCAGTTTTGAATGCAAACATTTTTTTCTAAAAAACGATAAAACAATTTTTTTTTTAAAAGCCGACCGTAGATTTTAAGATTTTGGAGCAATACAACATCTTTTTTTTGTTACGCCTCACTTTACATCCAATTAGACTGACTTACTTGCCTTCAGAGTAAGTAATCTATGTAGGCGATAATAAAAGATGAACCCCACAGATGCCACCAAATGATGAAACTGTATTTCTACTATACATATTTCTCCACTTAATTACTAAATGTTACCATTCTTCACTCATATTTTTACCTCAATATAGGAGTGAGTCTGGATCTCAACACTGTTCTTGAACCATTGTACAGTAGGCTTAGGGCTGCCTTGAATTTTAACCCTGAACTGTGCTTGGTCACCAGGTTGTACCTCAAGGTCATTCAGTCGGATTACGATAGTTGGTCGGTCATCAGCGTCTTTATCTCCTGGAGATATGACAAAAGAATTAACAGATTAAATGCAAGTCCCACTCCATACTAAACACATACAACAGAACTGCGTGCAAGTCCTGCTGAATACAAAATGAACAATCATCATTTGTTGTTCAAATATCCTATATAATCATACATTATGAATGCAATATGGGTGTCATGAGTCTAGGGAAAAAGTGTAATCATATGCCTTTACATGTAGTAATCTTACAATCTCACTATCCAACTTGTGGTCAAGCTACTTTTACTTTTGTTTCATGAGTCAAATGTTGAGAAAAGTGACCATATTATCACACTTTTGTTTACAAATTTCTATTAAAAGTTAGAGTACAAATTTGATATTGAATATTAACAATTCTTATGATGGCAGCATATCTCATATTCAATATATTATCATGGAATGTGATTGTATCAAGCAAAATGACTTTAGTGAGAATAAGATTGAAAATGAAAAAGCCTTTTAAATTAGGCAAGTAATTTTTAGAGGGTGCCAAAATCACCTTTG
>JARBES010000131.1:28855116-28866964 GCA_030265145.1 Strongylocentrotus pallidus | reverse complement strand
CTAATTTGGAGAGGATGCAGGCAGCTTCGCGTTTAGGACTGTCGTCAGCAGCAGCAGCGTCTATTTCATCCACGGCTGATGGTTAGTGTTTGGAAAAGAAAATGAAATGAGGGGATAGGAGAGATGAGGAGAATCATATCCAGCCAAGATAAAAACAAGTCCAAGCAATACATTTAGCTTGCAAAGAAAGAAAAAGCATTTAAAAATTATGTTTGTCCAAGAAATATATACCAAGTACATGTAGCTGTTTGAATACAAAAAGAAAAGAAAATGGCCGGCAGAAACTTTACGTTACCGGAATAAATAGTGCATGTTCAGAGCTTCTACTAGAAGCTACATGTAACACCTATCACCTCAAACACCAATGTAACATGCAAAGAGAATCCTTTATAGGAGCAAACACTATAACTAGGCATCTTAAAGGCATATTTAAAGGACCATGCTTATCTCAGACGTGTTAATGAATTATTGTAATATCAAAATACAGATGAATATTTTGATGCATTACTCAAAATGCAAACAAATCCATGACATTTTAAAAGATCAATCCATGCTTTCCTGTTTTCCTCTCATTCAAGACAACCAAGAAAGCAAATATATCAGTTTGTGCTGGTCTTTTATGTTGAAGGATTCCAAATAAAGACCTTTCCGTTCTAGTTGTCTTTAAAGCTGAATTCACGTTTACCTTTCAAGCTTCGTAGCAATCATAACTTTAATATCAAAATAACTCTTGGTCACTATATGAAACAACCTGAATATTAATCAATCTTCCATGACATGGTATTTTTCACCTATCAAATAAAATCATAACATTTTAAAATATCAGGAAAATTTAACCTATTTTGTTTAAGAAATGATAAATATAACTATACTGAATAAAAGTTTGCAATCGAAGATAAGCTAAAATACAACAAACAGCAAAGAGGGAAAGCCCTGTTGAAAGAAGGAAAGTTTGAAAGCTCTGAGATAAAAAGATGCCCTCGAAAGCTCATAGATGAGGAGAAGAGTGCTAAGACACAGAATTGAAAAAGGGTTGTGACATATAAATGAGTGTGGTCAAAGCGAAACCACTGTATTAGAATCTCACCAGTTACAACGGTTAAGTTTGCACTCGATGCAGTGCGCCCCCAAGCGTTAGTTGCCTGACAGGTATACACCCCTTCATCCTCCGCGAAAGACTCATTCACTTTGAGCACAGCAAGACCTTCTTGATCATCAAAAGTCATCAGAAATTCACTCGCTTCATCAAGTGCTTCGTCCTCTTTGAACCAATTGACAGAAAGGGGCAATTCCCCGCCGATTTGGCAAGTGAGGCGAATAGGGTCGCCTTCTTGTAAGGTTATGTCCTCGGGGTGGGATATGATGACCGGCGCCCTTAAATCATCGTCATCTAGGCCTGAGCAAAATGGTGGGATTGTGTTCCATGTTGGGATTGATTGTTAGTGATTATCACAATAAAGATTAACTGCAGATCAAGTGTTAACAAAGTTACTGTTGTATGTTTCAGTTTGTAAGTTGGGTAGAATTACGTTTTGAAAGAATGGTAGTAAAGATGTGCATTGAAGAATTGAGGGATATAAATGTAGTATGTGAGGAATAGAATCTTCTATACATTTCAGAATATATATGTATGTATATACATGTATGTATATATTGAATTAGTGGAAAATAACATAGAAAAGAATTAAAATTGTGGTCTCACAACTTTGTAAACAGACAATTGTTAATAATTTGTATAAAGGGTACTCATGTACATGTACATGTACTATTATTATACTTTACTACAGCTTAATTGGTGTACATATAAATGGACATGCTTTGTATGACCTCAAATATGAACACTTTACTTACATGTAATTAATCATGTAAGTGTGTGATTTGAGAAGGATTACAGAATATGCACCTGATCTGCAGTTTATGGTTAATATTACTTTTTCCACTACCACTTCATTTTTTGTAATATTTCTAAAATTATGCACCAGCATATGCAGTTGCAAAGGTTTGTCAAGCCATTAGATGACACTCATATTACATGAAATAATGAGTCAAAATCAACCATACAAAATATGCAATGCCACTAATGCACTATAAAACAATATAAACTACTTCACTAACTTTCATTCTCAATCATGCAGCATCAACGCAACAAGAAATGATTTCATACATCAGTTTTAAAAAATATATTATAAAAAAAAATTAAAAAATCATTTATCAATTTCATCTCATAATCATTATCATTGTTCTATTTGATACTATTTTCAACATTTCATCAGGAATGTGTATATAATCCAAAAAGAAAATATAATATAGTCCATTTGCAATTTATTTTATTAACCTTTGTTTTCCTTTTTTATTTTTGGTGGTCTAAGGCACTTATTTTTTTACTAACTTTTTCAATTTAAGAATTAATGTCACAATGCAAAAATAATCAAGGCAACAACTAAACCCTATAATTGCAAACATGCAGGCATTCAAATTTCTGTACACATTAATAGCCAGAAAGCCCCAATGTATTTCTAATTTCTTATGGAAGGCACTCTAAAATGCCATTTCCTTGCCTCCAATGAATTTCAAAATGAAGATGGAATGTAAAAACTCCATAACCAGCCATAATAAAAAATCGTCATTGGCCCAAGCACTGGATTAGCAATGAGAATATCTCACTTGATAGGAAGATGCTCGTCAAATTACCTGTTAATAAAATGCACAATAAAACAGCTGAAAAAAGTAAATACCTGTACCTGTGGCTGATACTACAAAACTGTAAAATCAGAGAGAACGATTCTTGAGTAACTGGCACAAAAAGAACGTTAAATAAAAACAAATACAAAGTTACAATCACAAACCTAGGATGGTTGCGTTTCTGACTTACCCATTACAGACAGCATACAGGTAGTTTCCGCTTTTCCAGCCTCGTTGGTCGCACGACAGCTGTACCTTGCGGCATCCTCAGGGAAGACTTCATCGATCTCCAGTCTACAAACACCGGTCTCTGTGTTGCGCTTGAGATTGTAATCAGGGTTTTCTTCCTTGACAGGTTTGTTGTTCTTAAGCCACTCCACCTGTGATGCAATATAAAACAAGAGTTGTATTTTGGTTGAGGAATGAAACATCTTGCTTCACAGTGTGATTCCATGTAAGATAACTTGCTTCTAAATAAACAAATGTAAAAATAATGAATAAAAGATGTTCTGATTATGATGCAAATCTCTAGGCCACTTGAACTGGCTAATTTTGTATATCGATCATTTCCAATATTGTATGATAAAGCAAACCTTGCGTTTGTCCTCGATATTATTATTTTTCTTAAATGTTCTTGTAAAATTTTACTTCTGAGTCGCATTAGTATACATGGTAGAAAGATTTGATAGGTTATCAATGGTGCATTATCAAGTCCTTGAAATGGTATTGTTAGCAAGAGCATCAAGTTACTTGAAAGTGCAATCCAAAGTCATAAAGGGACTATCTTGACAAGACCGCCCTGGTCTTTTAAGGTAATATATATATATATAATAATAATATATTCCGCATTTATATAGCGCTTAATACATTGACGATGTCTCTAAGCACTACTCTTGATTCCATGTATAATGGTTTGCATCTGTGCTGTATTTATGATTTGCATGTGTATATGCTTTTATTGGAATTAAACAAAATTGAAGTTGAACAAAAATTGAACTTGAACTTGAAGTCCATATACTCACCACAGGCACTGGATCTCCCTTCAGCACACACTCAAAGGCAAATGGAGTTCCCTTCTTGGCCTGAGCATTCACTAATGGGGTAAGGAACACTGGGGGCTCCTCAGCTTCTGTTGGTTTGTAAATGACAAATAGAGAGTATGAACAAGAAGCAGATGAAGACAGAGACATGTCTCATCAGGGAAGTGGATGCCAGTATGTTGTGAAATCAGTCGCCAATATTCATCACTTTACAGAGCATAACAATGGGTCTTATAATTGGTTCTACAGCTCTTTTTGTCAATATTGTCTAGATTTGAGACATTTATTTGGCTTTTAATAATCTCTACAAAAAAAATTTATAATGAATGTAAAAATACATTTTTCAACAAAAATTTCTATGAATTTCATCCATCTTACTTAACGTTAAAGTTAATTGCTGAATTCTATGACAAAACGATTTCTGAAACAAAATAAAATCCTCACACTTTTACTTGGGTGCAAATGATGTTTGTTTATCAATAAAAAATTACTTTAACTACCTAACATTAATGCCACATAACCTTTGACATTCTCTTTAGAATTTCTTTCAAAACCATCATCTTAAAGCCTGTCTGTACTAGTTTGGCCAGGGGATTTAGACCTCCCTGTAAGGTCACTAACAGGTGGTTATCTCATCAAATCAGCTCTCAATTTAACATAAGAAAAGGAGGATCATGGGGGACCAACAGGCATCGATTAGGCATTGTTTGCTATATAGAGGGCGCAAGTAGCTATAAGTAGTGCAGTAGGGCTTTAAAAAGAGCTATAAGAACCATCTCAACCTACCATTGACTTTGACCTGGATGATACACTCCGCCCGACCCGCAGGGTTGGTTGCCGTGCAGATGAAGATGCCTTCATCCTCCAGATCAGCCTCTGGGATGATGAGGGTGTGTGTCTTGGCATCTACCTTCAGGATGTAAGGTTCTCCTTTCACTTTGATACCATCCTTGGACCTAAAAGGATAATTAAATATTTGTACTTAAAGTAACATTCTTATTTATATTGTTAAATACCAATTAATTATATCTCCAGCAGGACATCCTTAGGCACATCGAAAAAGTTGATTCTCTTGTTTAATTCAATTTTCTTATGACAGTATGTCTTGCTATGGCTATATGTTACATAAAATGGAACATTAATTTCGAAAGTTTATATCAATTTATGTATTCATTTTATGATGCAATGCAACCTACTAGAAAGAGGTCCATAAAATGATCAAACAGGGCAGAGAAAAGTCATTGATATCCCCTGGAAAACTTCTTTCACTTCCTCCCAAACTCTGCAGATACAAAAACCAGCAATTTATCAATATCCAGAATCCCTGTAAGATGGTTTCGCTTTCATTTTTCAAATACTTCTCACAGGTCTAAACCACAGTTATCTCAGGCTTCATCAGTCTTGCACCTTCACTGACTGAAAAGTGATTCTCTTTACCCACAGTTTCCCCTATTTCAAAACCCTTCTGTACTAGTTTGGCCAGGCTGATTAGACCACCCTGCAAGGTCACTGACAGGTGGTTATCTCATCAAATCAGCTCTCAATTAACGTAAGAAAAAGAGGATCAAGGGGGACCAACAGGCACCGATTAGGCATTGTTTTATATATAGAGGGCGCAAGTAGCTATCAGTAGTACAGTGGGGCTTTAAAACTTACCATACTACATTAGGTTGCGGGTAGGCATCCACAGTGACTTCCAAAATGAGAGGCTTGCCCTCTTCTACATTCTTGTCCCCTGGGATTTCAATGAACTTAGGCATGGTGGCATTGTGAGTGAGCTTGATGTGCCCTGTTGATACCTTGGGTACTTCCTTAGGCAGCACAAACTCCTCCTGTACAGCTGTGATACAAGAAAGGAAAGATCAATTGTCACATAACCATTTCTTACAGTCCTGGGCCTCATCTTATAAAAAGTTTCAAATGATCCAAACTAATCATAAGTCCTCAAATTAATCCAGAAGTTATAATGGTCGATCTTTTGTGTGCCAAGTTGAAACTGATCAAGAATGTCAAAGACAATCTATATTTTGAAGTCAAATGTTTTTTGTTGCTCATCATAGCAGTGGTTTATACCAGAGATGGTTTACCAATTGCAGTTAACCTCTTTCAGATATCCAAATTAATGTTCATCTATACATTATAATTCATTCAGAACAAAAGTTTTTTTTCAGGAGCAAAGTATTTTGAATACACAAAACCAACACTTGTGTTTGGATATGAACAGTATAATCTCCATGCTTAAATTCGTTAATACAATGAAGACAAAACAAACAATTGTAAATAATTAACTACCTTGCACGTGCAGCTCAGCTTTGCAGACTGCTTCACCGATCACATTGAAAGCTTTGACGGTGTACACTCCTGCCGCTTCAGGCTGAGTGTTGTAGAAGCTCAGGGCACAGATACCCTCGTCACCGCACTCCACTCTCAGATTGTTAGACGTACGGACAGGAACACCGTCCTTGAACCACTCCACGTCGGGTGCAGGCTCTCCCTTGACAACGCAGTCCAATTCTAAAAAGAATAATAAAATTTAAAAAATAATAATAATAAAAATGATGCTTATAAAGCGCTTACCATCGAATTCTCTAAGCGCTCTAACAAACAAAATACAATGATAAACAATTACGTATTAAAACAAAACAAAAAATTACAAATAAACCTGCAAATTACAATACATATGTTATATACATCAATGTGAACAGAGTAGTTAATCATCAAAAGCAATTTTGAATAAATGTGTCTGAAGAAGATCATCACAAAGTGTTGACATGTCAATCTTTGCATACAATGTAAACCAATATGAATTCATTTTTCTCTCATATTATCACTAATTTCTTTGATTTCTTGGTACATGTATATGTCAATACTAATTAATCTCTGAAATCATGTAGATCAATCAAGCACTCTCTAACCACCTTGCTTTTTTTATATATAAAGCTATATCAATGAGCAATGATAAATAGCATACACACAATTATCATCACATAGATTGTCATTACCACTATTATGGTAGAGGTAATATGTACATGATTCATTTATTCTGAATTGTCCATTTTGGGTCAAGGATCATTTTTTAAGATGTGGGTGATGACAAACTATGATACCCAGCAGTGAACATCATATCGGTGACAGAGATCTTCATACATGTAATTACACATTTTACTAATGACTGCTGGAGTTATATGGCAAATTGAATTAGGATCAGATTATAGGAAAGTACAGTGATGTGAAGCGGATAGACTTATCAACCATAAAATAAACCAAATGAACACACCACCATCACTCCTTATCCACTCATTCAATGAAACCATTGTGTGCAAGAACCAGATAGTTCCTGTAGGGAATGAGAGACTTTGCTAGTCAATGGCTTAATCAATCACTCAGAACTTACGAGTTGCTCTGCCTTGTTTGACAAGGTTGTCCCTGATCTTCCTGGTGAAGTAAGGAGCATAACCGACTGGCTTTGGGGGCTCTGGTTCCGGTGCTGGGAAAGTTAGAAAGGCTTCAACTGGCTCCTTCCTGGTCTGTGTTATAGGCGATTCAGGTTGGACAAGCTGAGTGGGAGGATATCAATATCAACATTACATTTTAAAGCCTATCTGCACTAGTTTGGCAAGGAGGGATTAGACCTCCCGGCATGGTCACTGACAGGTGGTTATCTCATCAAATCAGCTCTCAATTATCATATGAAAAAGGGAACCATGGGGGACCAACGGTCACCGAGTAGGCATTGTTTGCTACATAGAGGGCGTAAGTAGCTATAAGTAGCGTAGTGGGGCTTTGAAACCCAGATCACAATTTTTAAAGAAAATATTAAGTTCTGTGTAAAATGAACATTTAAAAATCAGTACTATTAATTGCTTCCTGAACTCGAGAAGTACAGAAACCTGCATGTAGATGGCATCAATATTTGAATCAAATGCCAAAAGCCTGAAACAACAACAATAATTCCTTCCTTAAAACTGATACTAGCAATTCTCCCAAGAGAATGGACCATGAAGGAGGTGACAGAACATGAACGCTATGGAAGTAAACTAAATTATCACGCCAAGGGTACGAGTAATCAACTTGCATGACTGACAATTCTAATAATTTGTACCTTAATGGACTTGGTACTCTTCTCTGGGAGTCTGTCCATTGGCATCTCTGCATCGCTTGTATGTTCCTCGGGGAGGATGATCTCTGCTACCTGACGCACAGGACGTGGTGCATTCCACTGCTTCATCTGCACTGGCTTCTGGTACTGTGGCACCACACTCTCCTGCACTGCTTTAGGTGGTGGAGGTGGCTGCCAGGGCTTCGTCTCCACCGGCTTCTGACTGGTCGGTTCCACGGACTCGTTCACCCGACCTGGCGGTGCTGGCACGGGTTTCTGGGATTGGAACAGCGGTACCGTTTGAACCGTTCGTTGGATTTGAGGTAGAACTGTCTCGTCTGGTTTGGCTTGTACTGGAACAGTTTGTCGGGGTAGGTTGTTGGCAAGGGCGAAGAGTTCATCGTTGGTGACCTGAAGAGCATCAATGAGCTCACGGTTTGTCTTGACGGTCGAGGTGACACGAGGTGGTACCTTGTGACCTGAAAAATGTACAAGGTGTAAATAACAATTACCATAACATTGTTCATATATACAGCAATATCACACATTCATGTTTAAATATATCTGAATAATTATACCATAACATTTTGTTTGAGCATCAGTTAAACAACTGATTATTTATTTGATACTGATTCAGAAATCTTTTTACATTTTTGCAGCATATTAGACAAAGCTCATTTTGAAATTATCAAGGACACTGTCCCACTGGCAGATTTACAGAGGGAAGCTTAAATGGCCTGTCTTCCCTCCCCCTTTCAGAACCAAAATGACATACCTCAAGTACTGTGCCCTCCCATTTCATATTTCTGCCACAAAAGTCTCCTTGAAAAGTGGTAACAATTTTACTTTTACTAATCAGATATTTTAAAGACTGCCCTGCTCGCCCCCTCACAAAAGTCTGGATACGCCCTTGCACTGTCCTGCATGTACTTACTGTATAGCTCAATGGCCATCTCATTCAGTTTGAAGAGCCTTGCTTTCTGTCTGGCATCTCCTTTCTCAATGAAATCTTCCACCTCTTCCAATGTCTCTGCTGCCTGTTCCTGTGCAGTGAAGAGGGGTTTCTTCTGGCCGACAGCCACCAGTAGATCTTCTGCTTTCACTTGCCACTCCACAACCTTTAAAACAGGATTGTAAAAAAATGTCAATGATGTTGCAGACATAGACACTGTTGGATGATTGATTTTAGTTGATGGCTAATCTGCAAACCGCAATATATTATCCAAAATCAAATTTCTCAAGACAAATGATCACTTACAGGGTATCGGACAAATCTTGCATTTCCATTGAAGAAGAGACTTAATCATTTTCCAAGTTAATGAGTTGAACAGTTGAATTATCGTGCAAAAATTCACATTATTTGTTTATAAATTCATCACAATGGCCACTAAGGGTTTGATAATACATCAGCTCCAATGCTGAAAATAATACAATTCAAATGTTAGTGTTACTACTGACAATAAACTTCAAAATGATATATTCATGTAAGCAACATCAATAAGACTAAAACTCAAATGGTAGTGTCTATAACTGGCTGTGCTGTATGTTTGAATTAAGTTGAGAGGACGATTTGCTAATACTCACAGTTTTGTAGAGATCGTGGAACTTTGGCGCAGTCTTGAGCTTCTTGCGCTGGTCTTCCAGAGAAACACTCAGCTTGCTCCAGAAGCGGTTGACATCATCAATGTCCCTCTTGATGGCAGAGGCATTAGGAGGGTTCTTGGCCAGGGCAGCAGTGGCTACGTTTACAAAGTCCTTGTGTTCTACCGCGATTGGCTGCAAAGGTTGATGTCGGACAAAAATTATTAACTCTGGTACTGTATTGCTTATTTCAAAATGAGAAATATGCCAAATGCAAAACAAATTTGTGCGCTCAAGTATAATTTTCACACTTTAGTATTATTAATTACAGTGCTGTAATTTTTGTATAGAAATTTTAACTCCTTATTCTACAAAAAATTAGTAGCTTTTACCTAACCATACTGCATAAGTAATGCCATTTTTCACTTTGACTAGCTACTATAGGTTCCATAACAACTTGTTTAAAAAAAGGATATACCGGTATATATATATATATATATCCTATTTGTACATTACAATCACCCTGATCTAGTTAACTTATAGCATATTAATGGTTAAGTCAAATGGTTGAAATTAATTAGATCATTTATGCGAGAGGAGACAAATGTAGATTTCCTTATTTTTAGAAAAATATGATTGAAGTGCCCGAAACTCTTTCATACAATTAGTAGAAACAGCCATTTTAGCTGGAAGAAACTACAAACCTACCTTCATGTCTTGCTCAAAAGTGGCAAACTTTCTCTGGACTTCTGGCAGGTCTTCTGCCTTCTCTCCATAGTCAGTCTTGAGTTCTCCAAGGTGCTTGGTGGCTTTCTGGATTCGGACAGCCAACTGTTCAAGAGGAAAAACAAAGCAATGTATGACATTATTAATAATGATTATAAAGTTTAATTTATCCCAGGTATACCGGTAGCCTCATCAGTATCAAGAATGTTATTATCAATATTTTAACCCAAGCTTTAGCCTGGCTCCCATAATAATGTGTTCAAGCATTTCAGGATTTCTTCCTTCCAGATACCAATTTATACTTCATCTGGGTGGAGAGTAGCAAATGTAGACTAATGCCTTACCAAAGGATATTGGTGCAGTCTTCATCTCACAACACCCTTCAGCAACCAGAACCCATCACGTAGGATTAATATTAAGGGCATTAAATGGTATACAAATTGATTTTTTAAAATATGACAAGATTGAAAAGACAGTGGGTTGGAATTAAAGGAGACATTGAAAAACTTTTAGATCAACTGAGATTTGCTTAAAGCCTGTCTGCACTAGTTGGCCAGGGGGATTAGACCTCCCTGCAAGGTCACTGACAGGTGATTATCTCATCAAATCAGCTCTCAATTAACATAAGAAAAATGGGATCATGGGGGACCAACAGGCACCGATTAGCATTGTCTACTATATAGAGGGCGCAAGTAGCTATAAATAGTGCAGTGGGGCTTTAAAGGCAGGGCACTGGACGTACCGTCTTGAATCTCTTGTGGATGTTGAAGATGACCTCCACTTTATGTCTGTAGTCAGTTATCTGTCTGTGAAGCTTGGACCAGTAGCGTTCTGCCTCGGCTATGTCTTTCTCAATCACGCCAGCAGAGGGAGGCCTCCTGTCGAGAGCAATGTGGGCAGAGCTCAGGTATTTCTTGTATTCGTCTTCCAGGACCTGCATTGAGAGACGATCAAGGAGGGAATCAAGCCGATTAAATTTAAAGCTTTTTTTTTTTTTTCATTAAAACAATAATCAAAAAAACAAATCAAGAAATCAATCTAGTGACAAAGATCAACACATCTTACATATACAAAATGATAAAAAGCATGAATAAATATTATTAGAACTAAATCTTTTAACATCTTTATCTTAGCATATCTTTCAAACAAATACAAACTAAATTGTAGACTAATATCCACTGTATCTTTACCACTGTTCTTTTTGGTATAATTTCTAAATACATGTACCTAAAATGATCAAATAAACACAAAACAATAACAAACCCAAATGGAAATCAGCCTTTGTCTTAATTTGGCTTGAATTATCTCCCAGAACAAGAATGCATTATAGAATCCCATATTTCAAAATAGTTTGAAATAAAACTGAATGTTCTTCACCTTGATATGTGCTTCCCATGATTCATGTTTCTCAATGATGAGAGATGAAGAGTGAGGTGTGCTCTCAAGCTCATTCAGATCATCTTCTGCTTGCTCCATATTTAAGATCAACTAGAAGGAAAATTAATACATATATTAATGTTTAAAGAGGTGTTGTGGTCTGGTGGATAAGTCGTAGGACTGTGGATCACAGGGTCCGCGGTTCGAGTCCCGCCATGTCCTTTGGCAAGATATTAATCTACATTTGCCACTCTCCACTCAGGTGATAAATGGGTACCGGTAGGAAGGAATTCCTTGAATGCTGTGAGCGCTGAAATCGGCTGCCTAGCAGAGCCGGGGTAAT
>JARBES010000131.1:28825857-28841205 GCA_030265145.1 Strongylocentrotus pallidus | reverse complement strand
GGGAACGGGGGATTAAGAGATAAGTAGGCGTCCCGAACCCGGACGAACGCGAGTGATAATAAAGTTGCCTTCCCTTAACCTCCTGAATAAGCAAGTGGCTTCTATCCATATTTCTTTGATTTCCCTTTTCTTCCTTTGTAAAAAAATCTTGCAACTCTTTAAATTACTATGTAAAATAAATATACCATTAATCAACATTCATAGCACAAAATAATTTGATCTTGAATAAACTGTTGGCATAATATGTTTCACTGTTCATAAAGTTATTGCTACACAGCAGAAGAAAAAAATTTAGTCTTGGGTGAGACCCAGGAGAATTGTCAATTCTACATGCTCAATAATTTGGTCAAAATTGGACACCCTTCCTGTTCCTTATGGCTAACAATGGCAAACACCCCTCTCAGCCCAGACAAGTGATTTCTTTGTTATATAATTGTAAAAGTGCAAAAGAAAAAGAAAATCAAACAGAAATAAATAAATCAATCAAATCAAATCAAGTACCTCTGACTTGAGAAGCTTGAGGCTTGTATCTTCACCGGCCTTGGTGAGACGTTGCCTGTATCGGCTCCATTCATTCAGCCAGTGCTCCTTCCTCTCCTCCATAGCATGGATGGTTTCTTCAATATCCCTCCTGGCTGGAGAGACGGGGTCCTACAAAAGAGAAAAATATCATGGAAACATGAAAGCTAGAGTTCACTTAAAGCCCCACCGCACTACTTATAGCTACTTGCACCCTCTATATAGCTAACAATGCACAAGTGGTGACCATTGGTCCCCCATGGTCCCCTTTTCTTATGTTAATTGAGAGCTGAGTTGATGAGATAACCACCTGTCAGTGACCATGCAGGGAGGTCTAATCCCTCCTGGCCAAACTAGTGCAGTGGGGCTTTAAGCAAGACGATATTCTTGACTGCACCATGGCTATCTTACTTCACACTCCAAAGAATCGTCGCTATGTTTCTTCACAGCTACCATATCAAAATGAATGACATTCGAATTGAACTACAAGAAAGGAAAGCTTTCTATCTCAGAAATGTTGGTATATGAAGAAAAAGTATGTTTCCTGCAAAATAAAATTTCTCAAAATAATCATTGAAAACATGTACACAAATATATCTAAGATTGAACTTTATTCCCAGGTCAAATATACAAATATGAGTCATTCAAAGACAACATACACAGAAGGAAAAGTACATGTAAAAGGTATACAGCATATACATCTCAAGAACACAAGAGAAAGGGAGATGAGAGCAAGTAATGGTACTACAGACTAGATTACAACGGGTGGAAAAGCAAAAGATGTTAGCGATAACAGAATGAATTTTAGAGAGGATATCGGATAGCAAAAAAAAAATCATCATATGAGACAATATATCTGGATATAGAATTACAATATTCAGTTAATACTGTAAAACTTTAATACTTTAATACCATTGTCTTTTGTGCAACATCCTTGTGTTATTACTTATGTAAATTGCACTCAATTCAGCAGCTAGGCTGCCATGTACAATGTTTTTTTATACCACAATAATAAAAAAAATTAAAAAGTACTGACCGATTGCCTAATCTTTGCAATGACTTCATCTCCTTTCCTGGCAGCAGTAGTGTAGAGTTCTACGATATATCGTTTCTCTTCCTCGTGCTGCTGTAGTCTGATCTGAGCTTCTGAAGTGTGTGTTGGTAATGGCACATCATGGTAAGAAGCAATCGCCTCATCCATAGTCTTGTTGACCTGGAACAAATAATGAAGTCAGTAAAACTTGTTATCAACAAATTACAATAATGGGTATATCCTTCTGAAATCACTGCATCTGGTTGCCTGCGAGCTAGTTGGGTAGAGATCTGTGGTTGTGCAACACAGGCTCCACTATCAATATCATCCACTAACCACAAACCCTATACCAAACTCAATACCTAACCCTATATCAAACCTTATACCAAAATCTTTACCAAACCCTATTCCAGACATTATACCTTACCTTATATCAAACACTATACCTTACCCTATATCTAACTTTAACTCTATTGCAACCTCAGCTCTCAGTGTATATATCTCAGACGAAATAAAGCCAGTAACAAATGTCACCAGAGCATATGACAGAGCATCTGAATTGTGGCAGTTGTTATCTAAAAATAGGTTTTATGAATAGGGCCCATGGTGAATGCTATACCTTGTTGACTTTCTGGTAGAAGTCGATGCTCAACGTCAAGACTATCTGGTATTCTCCAACTCTGTTCATGAAGCGATGATGAGCAGATGTGAGTCTCTCAACGATCTGTTCTTTCTCTCCTCCTGTATCTCCTTTGGCAGCAAGCATCTCCGCAGTCTTCAATCGCATCTGGATCTCAGTGGTTACTCTCTGTAAAATAAAAGGATTTATGAAATTAATTAAAGTGGATCAGTTTCAGGTACATTTGCATGGAACTTTTAGCTGTGTATTCTTAGATTCACTAGTCACTTGGTTGCAAGGGCAAGTAAATTACAGATTCATCAGCATCACAATTGTGTATGGTTTGCAGTAGAAGAGATTGAAATAATTATGAATATACAAGAATATTTCAATCTTCACCTCATTTAATAGTTTGGGGCAATTTTCTGAATATCAATGACTACATAGTACACATATTTCTCTTTATTTCCTGCTCTTCCCGTACCCTCCAAATCTCTCTCTCTCTCTCTCTCTCTCTCTTCATATCTCTTTATCTCTGACTGTATACCTCTCACTCCTTCTTATCCTCTTTACCAGTAACAAAAGCAGACTTGTGCTCATGTAAAGTAGAGTACTGTTATCTGTATGACACTCACCGTGACAGTCTCTTGGAAGGAGTCAATCTTCTTCTGTTTGACGTCAGCCAAGGATTGAGCATCAGCAGTCAGTCTTGGGAACACATTACCCTCCATGTTGATTACAAACTCAATTGTCTGTGGAAGATTATAATAATAATAATATTCAGTTAATGTATAGCGATATCACATTATATATATATATATGCTGATGAGTCTTCGGGTGAAACAGACTGTACAACTCTTACCAATAAAGTTGAACCTTTCCAATTTTTATATCTATATATATATATATAAAAATACAACGTCCCTATGGACTTCCAAAAAGCTTTGGAAAGTATTACCCTAGCTTTAGCTCCAGCAGCCGTCATTAGCCCATAGTGCATTTCAAGGAATAATCCTACCACCCATTTACCTCACCTGGGTCAAGTGTGGCAACTGTTGATTAATGCCTTGCCAAATTACATTAGTGCCGCGGCAAGACTCGAACTGCAGACCTTGTGATCAACAGCCTGGTGACATATCCACTTGACCACAACACCTCTATATACATCAGCAAACTGTATCACAAACATCTCTGAATACAATCACTGCTTCAGGCTAATAAGTACAAGAGGACACCTTATCTGGAACCTCCCCTTCCAGTGTCTAGTGAGATTGCGTCAGTCCTTCAAGACAAAGCTATATTTCTAGACTGAGTTACATATCCAAGTTTTCTTTCTAATAGAATAGAATATGAACTTAAAATGAACAAAAAACAATTGTACTGACTGCCTCTTTTTATTTTTTGCAAATTTCTGCGGCAAGTCAATAAACAAGCTTTTCAAGAAATATCTATTGAAAAAGATGGCCACTATCATGATCATCCTCCTCCAATGGGCATTTACCTTTCTTGCATCTCTGACGAAGTGTTCCCATTGGGATTTGAACGTCTCCTCTGCAGAGTATTTCTGATGTAGAGAATCGTAGAGGTCATCCAGGTAGATCTTACGCTCTCCAAAGGACCTGATGGTCAGCTCCACATAGTGGATGGATGACTTGGTGACCAGCTCTGTATCATTGACAAGCTGAAATGGCAGAGAAAATGACAGAAAAATGAAATGCTACAGAAATAAAAGAATTTGTATACATATTGAACTCCAGTCTGTAATGGAAAGACATGTAATTAAGACTTATATAGATGAAATATCAAAAGAATTTTCTTTTTTAAGGATATATTCTAGCTAGTTATGGATCTGTTATTATGAAACAAAAAACCTAATTAATAGATTGGTACATTAGTTAAATTGTTGTTAGGTTAGTTCTGTAACTTTCTGAACATTGGTCATTTTGAGAAGGACAGTTAAATGAAAGCATTGGTGTCATCGTGACAAGCTCTGTTTCACTGACAAGCTACGTGGGAGATGAAAGAAGAAGAAAAAAATGATTTCTGAAAAAAAAACTTAATGTCAATGCCGATATTTCTAACTCAGAAGATAAACCCCTGTCACAATGGAGAGACATATATTATAAATACAAATAACTCAGAAAATAAACCCCTGTCACAATGGAGAGACATATATTATAAATACAAATAACTCAGAAAATAAACCCCTGTCACAATGGAGAGACATATATCATAAATACACATCAGAAAAATATCACAGTTACTTCATATTCTTTGTATCAATCTACAATCAAGATATATATATATATATGTTGATATTCTTTAATGATATCTTTCATACAGAGAGTAAATAAGCAGTTAAAAACCATTCTAAAACTGATGCAGGATGACATATCTATTTCTGTCATTCTATACATACATGATAGTCATTCATTTTGGACAATCATTTATTGATAAAAGGAATTCAGTACTGCTGTCTGCTTTTATATTTTCAGCTTGTAAAGTATAATAGTGTCTGGCAATGTATCATTGTAACAAATGTTAATTTACACCAAATACAATGTATATTCTATTCAACATCTTAGTTTAGTTCTGTTTCATTCAAAATGAGGTAATGTATCAAGAACTGACCTTGTGGATTTCATTCTTGAAGGTATGGCCAGTGTTGTCAAGCTGAATGTTGATCTCTACCATCTGGTTCCATTTCTCATGGATGTGTTGCATCGTAGTCTTCTTCATCCGCTTCACATCCCTCGTCTCCTCGGACCTCAACATCGTCTCCATGTTTTCCATGGCGTTGCCAAGCTAAGGAGGAACACAGATCATATGAAATGATATCAATATTATTCTGTTCCTGTATGTGTTTATCATGTTACACATCTCTTTACATTTCATAAGTTTGGGAGAAATTATTATCAACATCTTCTCCATGTTTTCCATGGCGTTGCCAAGCTAAGAGGAAATACAAATCAGATGAAATGATACCAATATTATTCTGTTCCTGTATGTATTACATAAATAGCTTTTTTTCCCCTCTTATTTTAATATCTCAATGAGCCTTATTTGTTGGGAAAAACTGTAAATATATTCAGTGACAATGATGCAGTTCAACATAAAAGTGCTGTTTGATTTGTACATACTTCAGGGTATTGTTCATCATATACTTTAAAGATTGGACATATAAAATCAACATTATATGGGTGATTAAACAAAAAGAAATGGACACATGTTCTAAATGATAAATGAAGCAATTTACTGACATGACGCCAAAAGAGCAGTGAGAATATACATCATTTTACATGAAAAAAGCTTCATATTTCTTAAAATGTATATTTTGGGGAGCTTGAAGCTGTACACAAGGTAGATGGGTTGTCAGAAAAGCAGGAGAAAAAAGGAGGTAACTGCAAGTTAGAAAAATGCATAAAACACAAAAGACATAACATGGGAGCAATCCGATTCCATACCTGCTTGGCAACTTTGTGAAATTTGATCAAGATGTGAGCTGCTCTGACTCTGTTCTCTACCGTGACAGTCACCCTGGTCCAGTGCTGCTTCAGTTTGTTGGTTTGCTCTGGAGTGAACCTGTTCTTGGAACCCAGCTTGGTGGCAATCCCAATCACAGTGTCCACCTGAGTTGACTTCTCCTACAATGTAATAAGGAAATATTATCAAATCTCATTTAGTTTGTAACGATAGATTGTAGTTTTAACTGAAATAATGCATAAGAAATTTATCCTCAACTTACTCTCTGGTTGGAAAAATATTGAGGCATTATAAAGAATGCAAGTAAGCTAATCAAACTGATTACAAAAATCATCTTCAGGCAAAAAGTTTCATGATTATCTATTCAAAGTGATCATTTTATAACAACATCACTTCATTCTTTTTGTCAGGTTCAATAGAATGTTCAACTGTATGGCAATATCAATATCAAAATGCAACATCAAAAACACATACAAGAACGATCACTTTAATTCGACATACAGCTTGACATATTGCGAACTTTCACAAAGCTGCATTATGCTCGGTCACAAAGGTTCTTACGAACGATAATTTCATATGAATCTCCCTGTTTTTCCATTGTCTTCCCGAATTTCCATTGTCTGAAAATTCTTTGTACGGTGTTCGTAGCAGTTGGTAATGGCATTTGTGACCGAGGCTTTAATCTAAGTCCAAAAAATTTTCAATATTATTCAGTCCCACATACCCTGACTTCTGTGAGTAGTTTATCATGTCCATCCAGGAAGTCCATGGTGGTTTGCATCTGGTCTCCCATGTCATTGTTAGCCATCAAGAAGGCGTCTCCAACATTGACCAGCCACTTGATCAAGACGGTGTACTTCTCTTCAAAGGTCGCCTGCATCTCTGTCTGCTCTCTCAGCTCTGGCCGGGCGTGATTTTGAAGGTCAACACACTTTGCCTAAGGGGTGATCAACAATGAACATTTTTTTAAAGATGACTGTTGTGCTGTTCACAAACAGATAAGGGTAGTTACAGCAGAAAATCGATGAGTTAATGATATGATTAAAAACACAAAACCAGCCTTCCTGATGAAAAATTCAGTTTTCTTTAAGATATCTTAATTGCTTAAAAGAATAAGGTAGTACTACATATACCTCCTATCATAACAAGTTTATTTTACATTACCAAGTTTTAATTTTCTACTGATTTGACAGCATCACATTTCAAAATAATCGTCATACTTTTTTGTTGTTGAACAAAATGGATTTTTATTATATTATAACAATAAAAGAATATTTTCTTTTTCTTCTTGTTTGCAAGGATGTGACCTGAAACTTCCAAGTAAATGACCAATTACCTGAATTTCAGCCATATTCTCCTTGACCGCTTCAGCTCCTGGAGTGCTCAGACCGACCTGATTGAGAAGGGAGCGGCCCTCAGCGAGGACTGGAGTCGAGATCTCTGAGATGGCATTGTTGAGTTTCTCAAGTCGGTTAGACCTGGACCATTCATCCTTGGGTAGTCTCTCCTGAGACAGCTGGACTCCAAGTCGACTCAGGTATGTCTTGGCCTTTGAGAAGAAGAAACACAAGAGATATCACTATATAGTTCAGGTTTAACTTCCATTTTTTTTCAAACTTAGACATATCCATAAATCCCCATATATTTGTATAAGACACTTGACAAAGTTTTTGATAATTGTAAGATACTTTATAATTGTAAAGACATGTGTGGTGGAAAATCCTGTCATGACTGTAAATACAGTAAGACTGTTTTCTTATTCGAACTTAAAAATATGAAATGTCAAATGAAAAATACAGATAAAGATAAGGTAAGGGTTATTCTGCACAACATATCTCAGTCCTTCACTGAAATCTTTGATTTTCACATCTATCAGTCTCCAGAATATGTCAAATATTTAAAGGGATTAAAGAGTCGTCTTATACTAGAAAACAGTCATTCCTGAGAACATACCAGTTCTGCATTGCGGTAGAAGTCATGGGCACGTTGCAGTGTGTTCCGTCTCTCACCCAACCGACTCATGAAGTCTTCACACAGCGTGTCTATAGCTCTGGTCTGGCTACGGAGTCTCTCTGTGCTCTCTGGGGAAGAGTGACGTACCTGCTCTGATGTAGACAGGAGGTTTGCCACACTGTTTTGAACATCCTACGTAAAGAAAGGGAACATAAATGTATTTCTATCATTTACTGGTACTGACAAATCAAAATTCATCAAAATCTTGCCTTCTCTGAGTACAAACTTAATCGAGATAGATATTATCAAGTTTTATCACACTGTTTTGAACATCCTGCATAAAGAAGGGGATTATAAATGTATTTCAATGATTTTACTGGTACTGAAATATCAAAATTCATCAACATCTTGCTGTCTCTGTCTACAAACTTAATTGAGATAATTAATAAGCTAGATATTATTAAGTTTTTAAATGTCAAAAACAAGATATAGAAACTTATACAACTGATCATGTTATCCTGTACCAATGTGCTTGAATGACTAAATTTGAAGAACAATATATGATTGGAGTTATTGAAAATGTTTCTGGTTCTATCTCTGAATCACATTTTATAAGTGGTACATAGATCATAATCACAATCACAGGACTTACTTAACTTCCTCCTCTATCCACAACAAATTTCAGTAATTTCTGACCTGAATATCCCTCAATCAAAATGAATGAATAAAAGAATCGTCTAGACAATTCATCATCGAGAAACCATTTCTTAAACAAGAATTTTCCTGGCAAGCTATCTTACCGCAGCAGCCACTTCAAATCCTTGATGTTGCTTGAGCAGATCCGAACATTCGTTCTCACTCCGACCAATGTTCCTCTTCTGCAGGTACATCTCACCTTGAGTCCTGAACCAGTTAGAAATCTGGAGGACATAAGATAAGAGAACAGATGTGAATAAAATAGTGATAGTAGCAATCCATCTACATGTAAATTCATCAAAAATAGAGTTGCAAGATGGATATGCTTCTCATTGTCACATGATTAACATGTGACAACATATCGAGGAGTCAGTGACACAAAGACGTAACTCCATTTTGGCCATTTTGAGAACATTCCCGAACATTTTGATATCAAATACTCATTTTGGCAAAATATGGAGTTACGTCTTTGTGTCACTGAATCCTCTATATGTTTTTGGGGAAAAATAGGTAACATCAATGAAGAATAGATCTTGTCTATGTTGTATGAGCTTGATTTTCAATCTACTTTGACGATCATATCCCATCCTAAATGCCCCCAAGGATTAGAAAACTTGCAATCTTCTGATTTCTGTATGGATAGCATCTTAAGAAACCATGATTATAACTTTGTTGACATACGTGTGTTAGTAAACGAATATGCATTTCAATGGGATATTAATGAACTTCATCGTATGATTTTTTGAGCCAGATGCTGCCATGATTACTGAGTTAGAATTTACAGACACAGTGTGCTTTGACATTTTCATATTTACATGTTTCATGGTATTCCAGATCATGCTATGGTGACATCTGCTCCAAATCAATTTCCATCACTCCCCAAATTCAAATTTTCACTTCAAAATCCTAACCCTAATCCCGAGCCTATTATAAGAGCCAAGCACAACCCAAGCCCTTCATCTTTAATAAAATGAGGTTCAGAGAAAATTCTGGCTCATCAACCGATAAAGTAATTACTAATCGCACCTTGGCAACCTCAGTGTCAATGTCACGCAGATGCTGGATCTGATCCAGCTTTCATGACCTCTGCAGTCAAAGGTCAACAAGCTACAATAATGTTCAACCATTCTACTTCTAGATGTTACATTTGCAGTTACAGAGTACTCAGCAACTTTGAATAGAAGATGTTTTATATTTTATGGTATCACACATCATGTGACTACTTATCTCACCTTGGTGACCTCAGTGTCAATGTCACGGAGATGCTGGAACTGATCCAGCTTTCGTGACCTCTCCAGCCAGAGGTCATCCAGAAGACGTCGCTTGTCTTGGATGTCTTCCATTGCTTTCTCCACACCCTGGCAGGATACCATGGTGGCACGGCGCGAGTCGTCACCGGCTTTGCTGCCAAGGTCACGGAGGTTGTCTAATAGGTCACGACCTTGAGACATGACCTGCATAGAGCCTTCCAGCATATCTGCAAAATTAAAAATTTGAAGAACGTTTAGTTAATGCAGAAGAATAAATGCTCAACAAACAACATCCAATTTACTACTCTTTTAATTATCTCACAGAACTATATAAATCCTGTAAAACATAAAACACTCACAAAATTCAGTGCTTTAGATTTGAGAAAGTTCATGCCACATAATCATTAAATTTAAAAACTCAATTTTTGCAATTTTCATGCTGTAAAGATGGTTCTAGTATACTTGTAGAAGTGATATATATCACTGTCTATACAACACACTACACCAAGCTCTGTATATCGATTAAGTGATTTGATGTGAAACTTTATTATTTTTTCCATGGATTACATACAATTCTGATAATATTGTGCTGTTTGTAACTGAGGGGCATACCTTTCTTGATTTGTCTGCTTCTCTGTAACTGACTCTCTACCCCTCTTGGATCTGATGGGAGAGTCATAGTCCGGCATTCTCTAATTCCATCAGCTAGATTATCATTGAACTGGCAAAAAGAATGAGATCAAATAAACGATATAAACAAAGTGCAAACGATTGAGAATTCTGTCATAAATTTCAAAATTAAATAGCTAAAATATATTAAGGTGGCACAATCTTAACGATATCCATTCATGATGAAAGTCCAAAAGAAACTGCCTTTCTTAAGCTATCACATTGTGTACTGTTCTAAGGGATACATCACCGGACTGCGAATCACACGGTTGGCAGTTCGAGTCCCACTACAGCACTAATGTCCTGTGGCAAGACATTAATCTACATGTGCCACACTCGACCCAGGTGAGGTAAATGAGTACCTGGCAGGAATTAATTCCTTGAAAGGCTAGAGCGCCATAATGGCAGCCATGATAAAGCCGGGGTGATAATTGTGGAGCACCAGGAGTTTCAAGTCTGACAGACAAGAGCGCAGTACAAGAACCCACTATTATTATTATTATTATTATTGTACAGGAATGTTCCCTGACAAGCTGCATCAATCATGTTCACCAAATGAAGCTGAAGACTACAGAAATGTCCATAATTTACGACTGAAATCCATGAAATATATCATCATAAACCAGGTTAACAATTTCAGTAATTCAATAATAATGATTAGACAGTCCTCTGTCCTCAACTAAAAGTGACCAAAACTTGTCGAAAAGAGAAGTCTGGACCTACCCGTTTGGCACCCTGGTAGAATTCCACGGCCTGATCCAATAGCTTCTGTCTGGTTTGCATCTGTTTGGTAAGGTCCTGCCAGGCTTGTCCCAGGCTCTTGGCCATAGCTGCATAGACATCTCCATAGAACTGCTGTGTGGAGACTTGGTTGTCAGCCTGGCTCAGGAGACTACCAATCTGGTCTTGCTTGGCCTACAAAACACACAAAAGCACACACATATAATAAATCAATCTTTATAATGTTAATCATTCATTCTTACAGAGGATATTCAAAAAGATTGATTATCAACTGAAGAGGTGGAAATGTTTAATGTATGGGGAATCAGGCCATGGATAAAATATTGTGAATGAAATCTTACAAAACAAACTTATCTTTACAAGAATTTATGTTCCTAAAATGTTCTTTCAATTAACCTTCTTGTAAATTTTTCATTGTACATAATGCATGCCTTCATGCACTGAGCCTTACATGTACCTACACAAATCATTATTTTTATATCTATGGTAAAGAAGAGTTCTCTTTCCATGATTTCAAGTCATGCTTCTTTGTCAATTCTATCTGTTCGGTTTCATTATGCCATTATTATCAAAGCTTGTAGCAACATTTTATTACTTACATATTTTTTTGTTTAACTCCATACAGCTAACCTTTTTTCTCCACACATATATATTTATTCCTGAAGGCAAGTGAGAGTTTTGGTCGCTTAATCAATTTAATGATTAATTTTACTAATTGCACCTGTTTTTGTTCACAAATTTCATTTGTAACTTCTTTTTCATTGCACTTTTCGATTTCAATCACGAAAAATGTAGTCTGTCATGTTTATATTTACACATGTATGTGCTTGACTGCCAATGCCAAAACATATATTGCATATATCCTGCATAATGGATGAGGCCCAGTAGATATGTGTTTCCATCCCACTCACAAAAATATCCTGAGTTTCTGCCTGGTTAGTTGTCTGTGATGGATCACAAACCCAGGCTAATATTCACCCTGACACATTCCAGAAAGTTTTGGTCTGAAACCCTGGAACATGGAATGTCCTATTACCAATGAGGTCACTTTTCAATTTAGACTCCCAATCCAGGCTTTAGAAGGCTAATGAAATGTCATCATCATCATTTTTCAATTCAATAACCATCCATCTTCCATCTATAAAAAGATTGGACATGAGTATGTATCATGTGTAAGTGCAATCTACTTTAGTTGACAGCACTGCCTTTAAAAAGACAATAATAATAATTGGATTTATATAGCGCCTTTTCCAAAGGATACAAGGTGCTACATGTATATGCATATACATTACAATTACACAGAATAAAGGCTTGCAGCAGATCTAACAACGTTCAAAGGTTTGTATTGCTCTGAACATTATTTAATTAATACAGGGTCCATCAAACTTTCACTGGTCTGCTTCTCTCACGTTATTGCAAAGCTGATGTTAGTGTGGGACTTTTTCTTTAAATTAGAAAAATCTTTTTGTAGAATTAAATGTAATTATTTCATCCATAATCATGAAAATACCGGTACGCATATAATTAATAATAATTCTTCTCATTGTAAAAATGTTTGTGGATACAGATATGGATTTAATTCTTACAATATTAGATATTCATGAACAAGTTTATTCCCTAGTTCTGACCTTTTAATGTAAAGGTTTCTCCATTATCATTTTACAAACATGAACAAAATCAATTTGTGGATCAAGAATGTGATCGCTAAAAATAAAATGTATGCAAAATATGAATAATTTTAACAATATCATCTGTGAATTTAACAATATCATCTGAACTAATCATAGAGAATGCATCATCTCTTTATATATATTGTGACCTCCATGTCATCTCAATACCATTCTGCCTCCCAGAATACCATGCACACACATAGCACAGATTCCTGCCCCATCACTTAATGCATGACATGGGCCAGTTGTTATCTTTAGTTTACACTTGTGTTAAAGGAGATGGTCTGAGTTGGTTAAAGAATACATGTCGCCTATGTGTGTCTAGTATCATTGTGTTGTACATTTGTCCCACATCAATTTTGTTTATCTTCATGAATTAAAGAAACTCTCTTTACAAAATTTGTGTGATTTTATTTTTAAAGTTTAGTTGTTTTTTTTCTTCTTATTATTGTATTTAAGAAACCTAATGTTATGATAATAGTTTTCACAAGAGTCTTTCATTGGTTTACAAAAACAATCATATCAATGTAATCTCATTTGTGTATCTTTAACATTCACTTTTACATGTTTTCTTATTTTTGCAATTTGTATCTGCACTGTAAAGACATGTACAATTTAGGATGTGATTGCCAATCAGGTTTTTAATAAACCCTAGATTGAATTGAATTGAATTTTAAAAACATATTAAGAAATTTATCTTTATCCCATTTACAGATGTTTTAACAAATAGATGAATATTTCTGTATTACCTTTGCCTTTGAAATAAGATAACTCTTTTATTCTAATGAGCAAACTATCTTTGATTATTTCGCCATTACAATGTCCATTACAGTACATGTAAGTGGGGGGGGGGCAGAATCACTGTGGAAATCAACATATATAAATTAATAATGCATTTTTACTCAAATTAACTATTTAATTCAAGATATGAACATATGTTTTGGCCTTCAGAAGCCTTTCATATCACAATGTGCATTTACCCAACCTATGTGTAGTATATTTCCTTGTTCTCACAATGAAACATTTTGCCAAGCAAACCTGTCAATGAAATAGCTTATACTTATAGGGGAATCCCAATTTTATTCATTTTGACAACTGTCCTCCCTCCCTCATCAGATTACAAACAAACAAATGACCTGCTCTAGCTGTCACTTGAGATGCAATGACATCTGACCTCTTAATCTAAATAGATTTTCAAGAGAAAAGTTCTCTTTTCACTTGAATTTGCACTGTATTCTGGCTGTATTGAAACTGTACCAAACTACTGTAAGTCCATACATGTAGTATTTGGTCATGCAGTGTCCCTTCCCATACAGTTTCGGGTATAATGATATTGAGAACATCAATTGATATCAAATGTCTTTTTATTTAAAATTTGCTGTGATCAAAGCTCTGTGAAGGCTTAAATCAATTATCAGATATACTAAAACTGTAGATATGGTTTGTAAAAGTGATGGACATATTTTAAATACTACATTTTAAGTATCACAATAAAAAATGACAATATATTATGATTGCTTCTATCAAAATCATATAATTTAAATTTAAATCCGCATTAAACATTAGAAAGGCTAGTAAATACTTCAAATTAGGCCTTTTGGTAATAACCTTGCAGGTCTGATCTTCTACTTTAAATGTTCAACAGGCAAAATTGGCTAAATAGGCTGACAAAACTCAATGAACTTAGCAGGCCAAGATAGCAGATGCCAAATTGACTTTAGCCTAATGTTAAACTGTTCAGCAGTCTCCATTTAAAATGGAGGCTGTTTAGTGTAACACATTTAGCATGCGATCATACCTTGTCAAGGTCTGTGCCCTGAGTAAAATATGTACTTTAGATATATTTAAGATGTTCCATGCTTGTGAGAACATATCTCTAACGTTTGGCATGTAAAACTACATTTAAATCAATGAAACTTGTTGGTTGCCTAACACCAGGCATTTGTTAATAAGGCAAAAACTGTAATCCTGAGTAAAGTTTTGTAATATTCAAAGGTTTTGTCACAGTTAACCTACTTCTCCATAACAAATCCAAGTATACTGTCTACATGACTTTGAAAATTTATATATCAATGAAACCATATTGATTTCTCATGCTTAATAATTAATCAATGGTTATACTGGGAAATGATGACACGGCTATGAAAAGTGCCGGTACCCCAAAAATTACAGAAATAATGTACATTTCAGCCAATAGGTGGCAAAACAGTAGAAAGTAAACTTTCCAACATTCCTTGTATGTTTGTAAAGTAACAATTGTAATGGCTTCTTATTCAAACTGACACATGTAAGTAGATATTCTTGTGCCCTACGGGGATATTTGAATGGGATACAAATCGCTACATAGTAGAAGAAATTTGACATGCGTGACCTGTAGAACAAGAATTTTAAAATATTTCTAAAATATTTCTGAAAGACTTGCTATCTGTGGTCTTTAATGTTTACAAAACAATGTTAACTTCATATGGTTGTGTTCTTGTAATGGTAGTAACAGTTAGTGTATATACAAAAATTGGTTTGTATTTGAATGTTTACTTTGCTGCCATTTCTGAATTCACATTAATAATAACAAAAAAATTCAATGAGAGTGTGCTAAAAACGTTTTGTCTACACAAATTTGTATTAATGGTAAAGACCAGTATTGGAAACGCCCCAATTTCAAAAAATGAAATGGAAGCTCTTATTACCAATTATGTGAAAGAATATGTTTTGACT
>JARBES010000131.1:28812563-28825757 GCA_030265145.1 Strongylocentrotus pallidus | reverse complement strand
ACCCTGGAACATGGAATGTCCTATTACCAATGAGGTCACTTTTCAATTTAGACTCCCAATCCAGGCTTTAGAAGGCTCGTGAAATGTCATCATCGTAATTTTTCAATTCAATTACCATCCATCTTTCATCTATAAAAAGATTGGACATGAGTCTATATCATGTGTAAGTGCAATATACTTTAGTTGACAGCGCTTTCTTAAAAAAGATAATGCATATATTACAATTACACAGAATAAAGGCTTGCGGCAGATCTAACAACGTTCAAAGGTTTGTATTGCTCTGAACATTTGTTAAACAGGGTATATCAAACTTTCACTGGTCTGCTTCTCTCACGTTATGCCTATCTTTAAGCAAAGCTGATGTTAGTGTGGGACTTTATCTTTAAATTAGAAAAATCTTTTTGCAGAATTAAATGTAATTATTTCATCCATAATCATGAAAATATGCATATAATTAATTATAATTCTTCTCATTGTAAAAATGTTTGTGGATACACATATATCTAATTCTTACAATATTAGATATTTATGAACAAGTTTATTCCCTAGTTACTGTTCTGACCTGCAGTGTAAAGGCTTTTCCATTATCATTTTACAAACATGACAAAAAGGCTATCACTGTAGTCTCTTCGCAGAACTGCTCCATTTACACAGATATTGCCAACAAGTTAGCATTTTTGACAATGATATGATTTCTCATGATTTTTTTTTTTTATATTTTTCTTTAAATCAATTTGTGGATCAAGCATGTGATCACTAAAAATATGATGTATGCAAAATATTATTAATTGAACATTTTTATCTGTGAACTTATCATAGAGAATGCATCTTCCCTTCTATATTGTGACCTCCGTGTCATCTCAATGCCATTCTGCCTCCCACAATACCATGCACACACATAGCACGGATTCCTGCCCCATCACTTAATGCATGACATGGGCCAGTTGTTATCTTTAGTTTACACTCGTGTTAAAGGAGATGGTCTCAGTAGGTTAGAGAAAACATGTAAGCTTAAGTATGGCTAGTATCATTGTGTTGTACATTTGTCCCACATCCATTTTGTTTATCTTCATCAATTAAATGAACTCTTTTTTCAAAATTTGTCCTATTTTTAAAAAAGTTTAGTTTTATACTTTTTTACTTATTGTATACAAAGAACATAATATAAAAGAGGACTTGGAAATTCATCTTTATCCTGTTTACAGATGTTTTAATTAATAGATGAAAGAATATTTCTGTATTACCTTTGCTTTTGAAATAAGAAGATAACTCTTTCATTCTAATGAGCAAACTATCTTTAATTATTTTGTGATTACAATGTCCAATACAAATACATGTAAGTGGGGGGGGGGGGGCAGAATCACTGTGGAAATCAACATATAGAAATTAGTAATGCATTTTTACACAAATTAAATATTTGATTCAAAGATATGAACATATGTTTTGGCCTTCAGAAGCCTTTCATATCACAATGTGCATTTACCCAACCTATGTGTAGTGTATTTCCCTGTTCTCACAATGAAACATTTTTGCCAAGCAAACCTGTCAATGAAATAAGCTTATACTTATAGGGGAATCCCATTTTTATTCATTTTGACAACTGTCCTCCCTCCCTCATCAGATTACAAACAAACAAATGACCTGCTCTAGCTGTCACTTGAGATGCAATGACATCTGACCTCTTAATCTAAATAGATTTTCAAGAGAAAAGTTCTCTTTTCACTTGAATTTCGCACTGTATTCAGGCTGTATTGAAACTGTACCACGGCAAGTCCATAGTATTTGGTCATGCAATGTCCCATACCGTTTTCAGGTATAATGATATTGAGAACATCAATTGATATCAAATGTCTTTTTACTTAAAACTTGCTCTGTGAGGGGTTAATACAATTATCAGATCTACTAAGACTGTAAATATTGTTGGTAAAGTGATTGACATATTTTATATTCTAAATTTCAAATATCAAAATTAACAATGACAATATAATATGATTGCTTCTATCAAAATCATATAATTTAATTTAAAATCCTCATCAAACATTAGAAAGGCTATAGTAAAAACTTCAAATTAGGCCTTTTGGTAATAAACTTGCAGGTCTGATCTTCTACTTTAAATGTTCAACAGGCAAAATTGGCTAAATAGGCTGACAAAACTCAATGAACTTAGCAGACCACGAAAGCAGGTGCAGAAATTGACTTTGGCCTAATGTTAAACTGTTTGCCAGTCTCCATTTAAAATGGAGCCTGTTTAGAGTAACACATGCGATCATACCTTGTCAAGGTCTGTGCCCTGAGTAAAATATGTACTTTAGATATATGTTTAAGATGTTCCATGCTTGTAAAAACATATCTCTAACGTTTGACATGTAAAAATGCATCTAAATCAATGAAACTCATTGGTTGCCTTAGACACCAGGTATTTGTTCATAAGGCAAAAACTCTAATATAAAGTTAAGTTTTGTAAAATTCAAAGTTTTTGTCACAGTAACCTACTTCTCCATAACAAATCCCAAAAGAATGAAACTATACCGATTGCTCATGATCAATAATTAATCAAGGTTATACCGTGAAATGATGACATGGCTATGAAAAGTACCAACAAAAAATTACCAAGATAATGTACATTTAGGCCAATAGGTGGCAAGTAAATTTTCCAACATTCCTTGTATGTTTGTAAAGTAACAATTGTAATGGCTTCTTATCCAAACTGACACATGTAAGTAGATATTCTTGTGCCCTACGGGGATATTTGAATGGGATACAAATCGCTACATAGTGGAAGAAAATTGGCATGCGTGACCTGTAGAACAAGAATTTTAAAATATTTCTGAAAGACTTGCTATCTGTGGTCTTTAAAGTTTACAAGACAAAATGTTAACTTCATATGGTAGTGTTCTTACAGTTCATGTGTATATAAAAATTAGTTCGTATTTGAATGTTTACTTTGTTGCACATTTCTGAATTCACAATAACAATTACAAAAAAATAAATGAGAGTGCGCTAAAAAAGTTTTGTCAACAAAATCCCCTTTATTTGTGAGTTTGCTAAAAATGTAGCCTTCATATATTACCAAATGGTTAAACTTGGAAAAAATTGCTAACAAACCATGGCATGTCTGTAACTATTTTCTCATTTTGTTCTGCTGATATATTGTTCCAAGTCTGATATTTCATTATTGTCTGTTGATTAAGTAACTTAACAAACATAAATGGAATAATAATGAAGAGGACCTGTCATTTGAGTAGGGGAATCTTATACAACTTACCACAAGATTTTTAATGACTTCCTCGTGTTGTGTCTTGAGACTCTGGGCCTCCTCCAGGTTTGTCCCGATCTCTGTCATCCTTGGTATCATGTCTTCTACTCTTACTTGGATCCATTCTGCTGACTAAATGACGAGAAGAATAAAAAAGATGGATGCAATGAGGTTAATCCTAGTGTCAATTTAAGTATTTTTGTAAATTATTTTGCTATATTACATCATTTTATGTGTGAAGACCATTATTCTGAAACTTACTAACTAATATTTAATAGACACCATTACTATTTGTTTAATTCATATCATGAGGGGGGGGGTATGACAAAGAGTATGACAAAAATTATTAAAAACTACCTTAATGTAATAAGGAACAATGAATATTATTATATATATTATGTATATAGGGTTATTGATAAATGCAATATGAGATAACAATTATCATCATTATAAACATCATTTCATCATCAAGATAACCATCATCATGGTTATCATCATGCTCATCAATATCATCAATTTGATTTATATCAACATACAAACATCATCAATTAACACAGAAGAAATAACATCACAGTCATATACCAATCATACAGGCACAATTATCCATTTCATATTCAATTAAACTGTATCATGAAAGACAAATACAGAAACATTCTTTGTTATGAATCTCATTCCCACAAAGTCAAATCTGCCTTACATTTACATGTACTGTCAGCTTTTAAGGTGAGAAGAAGAAGAAAAAGATCTGAAAAAACAGTTTTACTGGATGTTTTATGAGAGCTTGTTAATAATTACTGGAAAGTACAAACACTGTTGTGTGAGAATTTGTTTGAAAACCTATGACTCATTTAAACTCTCACATGTCATCAAACTGATCCTGTGTACCCTAGGGATAAATAACTCTGGAAGAAAGTGCCAAGGGTCCTACAATCTCTTGTACTGACAAGATTTTTACCTCAATGTTGACTATTTGTCACACATAACTTTCAACTCTAGACAATCTGTTGACCTATATTTAGCTCAGGAAGAATTCTTTGGAAAGTCAAGAACGGTTGCATGTATCGTTTCTTGACATGCTTGCTAAAATTTCACTTTGACGCATACATCTTTCATGTAACATGTAAGCAAGGTTTCTGTTTCGTTATTCAATTCAGCGGTGGATTTTCCTACATCATAACACAACTTTTTTAGGTGTCCTTTAAAATATAAAGGTGTCAATAAGTGGAAACAAGACATTATTTTGTGTGCTACTTTTATTTTGGCTCTTGTTTCCAGAAGTTTCTCGTAATGCATTCCTCCCTCTCATTTCCATTTCTCCCTGAGATGGATAAGCATACATTATATGAGCCTCTTTTCAATATGTTTTTTATTTTTTAAATCAAATTTGATGCTGGTTTTAAGTATGGTCTAAAGTCCAGTTTAACAAAGTAAATTAGACCCAGATGTTCATGTCCCATAATTTGTAAAGCATGACTTTACTCTTGGGTTTTACAGAATCGCTAGAATATGTTCTATTGCCTTCATGTTGGTGTATCTTTCTCAACCCTTTCTCTTTCTTTATTTCTTTTTCTCTCCCTCTCTCTCTCTCTCTTTCTCCCTCTCTCTCTCTTCCTTTCTCACTCTCTCTCTCTCTCTCTCTCTCGACCTCTCTTCCCCCTATGCTTACTCACTCTCTTTCACTCCTTCTTTCTCTCACATCCACTTTCACTGTGGTATGCTCCTTGACCCTTAAAATAACTATGATATCATCATCCGCTCGTATACTGCAGACTAGTCTATCAAAAACAAACCCTTGCTAAGTTTCACTGCATCTTCATTAGATGTGAAGAAACCAGATAACATGGGCAAAAAAGCTTCATAATCCACAAAAATTACTAAACTTATGTTTCATCCTGGTTTCATGTCATACAACATTCTTCAATTCATGCATGTGTAACTGTATGAATATAAAATATACATGTATTTATGTGCATCTGCCTCTTTCCCTACCCTGCGAAACTTGACATTTTTTGGACCCAAAACAGTTTAGCAAATAATGGCAGGATTTTCACTGCAAAAATCTGTTGAGGATTACAAACTCTAAGTGGTGCATTAATCATTTTCCTACATTGTATGTGACAATTTTACGACCTAACATCACTTGCAATTTTTTAATTTTACAGTAGCTGGAATTTACAATACATACACATCTTACAAACAATAATTTCAATCATCATTTTAGCACCAGAGAACTTGTGCTTCTCTTTATTAGATTGAATTTGTGTGCGCAAATTTTAAAATTTGAATAATTATCCAGCAAAATGCACACAACATGATAAACAATGTACACTGCAATGGCAAAAATAAAAGTAAGCTCAAGTGGACAGTTTGTGAGACTACTTGAAACACTAATGCAGTTAAAGTTGGACTAGTCTGTCTGCTGGAGTAATTAGTGACACTAAGTCCTCTGACATTTTCATCTTCCTACATCTCAGCATGCAACAGAGTCTTCTATAATGACTGATATGAAAGGAGCAATGGCCACCAGAGATTTAATCATATAGTATTGATTTCATCCCCGACATTGCATATGAATGAATGCAAACATGACTGTTCAAATTTCCAAGAATTGTATTTCCTATAAGTACTGGAAGGATTTATAATTCTCTTGCATTGGGGGAGCCGGGGAGGGGGACAATGGCATAGAAACTCTCTGGACAGTCAATATAAATGAAGAAAAAAGGGGGCAACAGTTTCCCAATTTTGCAGGCCTCTGATAAGTATTAAAAATGATTTTTAAAAAGTTCTTTGATAAGGAACATGTTAACACACTTTTCATATTTATGTATTTGTTTTGGTATTTTGGGGGTCTAAATTGGGGGGGGGGGATAATCTTAATGATTTAGTCAAAGCTAAAGACCTCATTGTCTATTAAAATTTCCTCAACCTTCCTACCCATTAAATAATCGATGGAAAGATAATGGTGTACTTAGTAACATCCCCTAATATTTCATTTCATATCCCTGCCTCTCCAAGAATGCATTTCCACTTTCTTAATTCCATCCCATTTGCTGAAAGTTTGCTGACATTTTCTTGGTCGTCCTACTCGTTGATTTACAAAGAGATGACCTAGACTATAATTATCTGGTGAACACATGCTTTATCTCATCAAGATAATCATGGAGTAATGAGACATGAAGATAGCCACTAGCCAACATGAACAGAATACCATAACGAAACAGAAGGCTGACACCAGATAAAAAACACAGGTGCATAAATCACACTTAAAGTGGGGAGGATGCCATCTACCAAGCCTTCAAAACCATCTTGCTTTTCTTACAAAATTGCTCTGCAACTGAATGAACAGTGCAAGGAGTATTCTTTAAAAAAAATTAAGCACCTCACTCAGATAACAACTACCACAAGACGATGTTAAATCAAACTAAACACTATCAAAAGTTAACTCCTTTAAACCAAATGTTGCAGAATGATCATAATACACTCACAAAAGCAACACTTGGCAGCTTAAAATGACACACTGGTCCCATACCACCCCAATCCTATGGTAATGAAATGCAAATTCCTAAAATAATATCAAAATGTTTCATATCATTAAAAGATAATTAATGCACTTTGTCTTCTGTTTTTAAAAATGCAAGACACACTTGTCTGCAACTTGCAGACACGAATAAGCTTATTTGTGTTTTTAAAGAATCACAAAAGGATTTAAAAAGAGATTTTATCAAAGGAAGAGAGAAGTCAACATTGAGACCTTAAGATTTGATGTTCATGACCTATAAATAAACATGTAGAGAGAAGGAGCTATGGCAGTCCAACGCTGGACTCATCTCCCTATCTGTCCTTGTATATAGCACTGCGTATGTCCCTGCCCTCTATAGACAACACCATTGATTTCATTAACAGGCCCAGCTGGTGCATTCCTATCTCGTTAGTAACCAGATCAACTGTAGTCGGCATGCCTCCTCATCGGTTTCAAGTGGTACTGGATTAATCTACGGACTATTCCATCGGGCCATGCCTTCTTCCTTGCAATCAACACACTCATTATGTGTCAGTCACCTTTCATACTGCTTGTATGAAGTCAATTATGCATGACATAAACATATCAAAATGTGTCTTGTCAATGGTACTTGGAAATATCAATATTGGCACTGATTTCAACTGTTTGCTTTTCTACTCTTTCTACTATTTTTGGAGGGTTCTTTCTGTCTCTTTCAATTATCAAACTAAGAATTTCCCCTAAATAGTAACCAACAATAATATTTTTTCATCTTTCATGAGAATCTTTCAGCCATTAATGCACTAGACATCAAAGGCAGATGTGAACTCATTTCCTTCTCGTGCCATTGCACTTTCTATCCTCAAACTCAATGAACTCAAGCAAACCCTTGTAAAAATGTGAGAAAAATTTGCAGAACATTATAACATTAGGAGCTAAACGGTGTCTAATCATTTCAATCATTCATGTAACAGCTATCGATGACAGATGCGAATTCATTTTCTGCTAATATGATTTGCACTTTTTGCTTTCAAACTCAAAAGTACAAGCAAAACCTTGGAAAACTGTGTAATGCCATTCTCTTACATTACAAGTTAAATCATCTCTCTCTGTTTCACATCCTATTACCTAGTTCTAAAGGAATGTCCTAGATAATTTCATTGAGTTAACAAATTCTTTTCATCTGGTCTGAATAATGTTACTCTGAAAAAACGTGACAGACTTTACAACAACAAAATGTTCCCTCCTACAGTTCAGCTGGCTGTGTGGTTTCTGAGGTTGGGATCTACCTACACGTACTCTTGACAGATAACATTTTTGACATGAAAACAGACGGGTAAAAGAGACTGGTAAACAAAAGCGATTTGGTGCTAGGATGCAGGTCTTGGATGATTTCGCAAGAGTACGTATTACAATATACAGTGTAGTACCATATCACGTTAATGAAACTAAACAGTGTTCAACACTAATAACAAGTGCTTAGGCACTTGATGCAAAGAGTGCAGACTCCAAAAAATTCTGTTTTAATTAGGTGCTCATGCATTTTAACCCAAAAAATTAAATCCACAATTCCAGACCCCAAATGAGGACCCCCGCTATTAAAAACACCAGATACTTGAAAGACATTTTTAATTTCTCAGCTATATTGCACAAAGCCCTGTAATCACTCAAGCATCTATACCGTGCTAGCTAGCCAATCAGAATTCATCTACCAACCAGTCTAAATTGAAACATTCATCGATCCTGATTGGGTGACAGCAGATATTTGTGAATTATTTTATAGCAAATTCTTTTTCATCAAGTGAGTCAAAGGCATACAATCATTCACAAGTCTCCAGTCAAATCCAATCAAGATAATTCCTTGAATACAAATTGATAATTGGCTTATAATAGTTTAATAGACATGTAAATGCACATTCCTAGGCCAAACATGCACAAAACAGTGATTCATTCAGTAAAAATTAGCCCGTTTGTTACATTTCTTCAATTTCAAGCCAGACGTATTTGGTTATTTTGTACCATTCCCCCCTCTGACACAGGGAGTGGTAGAGGTCAAGCAAGATACTGATAGATGCCCTGGAAGCATCTCCATGGGAAAAATGCTAATCATTCCAAAAATGTCGGTACCAAAGAGAAAATGTTTCCACTATCTCATTCTCAGTATCTGGCAGACAATGAAGTTCATGGGTTGCTGGGTAATAAATGAGACTACTGAATCAAAATATTGAGATTCATGGGTGCTACATAAGTCCAAAGTATTTTGTCTGGTATGGTATGGACTATAATATATATTTTTTGTTTCAACTGGTGAGTGCAATCAAGTTGATAGTGCTTGGTATTTATTGTTTGCATGAGACCTAATATCAAGAAAAAATATTACTTTGATGTTTGTGGTGTTCATTATTTCATAATTAAATTTGGTAAGGTATGGGTCATTAACTGAGCTAGCATAAACAAAGATATTTCTAATGAATAGAAATTTATGTAGTTTCAATGTACAAAAGTATTTGTATTTTCAATAAACACGTACATGCATGAAATTTCCTTCAAGTTAATTGAATCCCAGATAAAAATAACATACTTCACAAATATTCTATACGTATGTAAACACATCGTCATACTCCTCCTCCTCCTCCTCCATCCTGCGGCCAAATAACTGTCATTCTTGCACTCTGGAAGCCAGAGTGGGAATTGGGACAGCTTGTTTTACAAAATGACGGCAGGGGTGCTCGTCATCCCAGGTAGAAGATAACAAGACTTGAGATCGCAGAGCACTTCCCAGTTCACACAAGCAAAATAATGGGTCAAGTTATGATATTTCATATTACATATACACTGTTGCCTATCTCATCTCTTTTCATGGAATGATTTTGACAATATGATTTATTATATGAACTTTACAGATCATTGTCTATGAATCTTTAGATTGATCAATTACGTTCTGAGAACATGACAATTTTATCTATCAAGAATAAATAATATTGCCACAAACATTTCATGAACAGAGGTACTGGTACTAAAAAAAATATTCCAACTTTATGGGTAACAGTGTATAAAGCCAGGGATTGTATTTAAAAAAAAACTCTTAATCCATTTCTTTCATTGCATCAAAAGTGTCTGATAGAAAAGAGAAATATCTCAACTAAAAGGGAAATATATAACAGAAAATAAAGAATAGAATGAACCTCCATCAAATAACAAATTTATCCAATGAAGCATTAATCATTTCTGTTTGCATGTCTGTAATGTTGTTCTTTATTAATTGCTCTTTGTTTAGGTGGGTTTGATGAGTGTATGACATCTTAGATGTTACAGGAGATGAATTTTAGGTGGTGACTGGAGGAGCTGATGAAAGAACTTCTTTTTTTGTGAGAGTCACTGCTTCATAAGAAATGGTCATAACCTTTCTGTTCACATGTCCCAAGATATGAAGAATGGATTTTTAAGTATGGTAAAATGCGAATATTTTCATTTTCATTTTGTCCATCTTATCAAATTATCGCAAATGTATGTACATTTATATATTCAAAAGGAAATGTTAGCTTATGTAGATCTATACAGACATGTCAGCAAATCATCATTATCAGTATGATACAAAAAACACTAATTACATCTATAATACTATATGACAAAATTTGTATATAGTTTGACATACCGTAAGTCATCTTATTTTGTTTTCTCTTCTTAAAATCTTATGAAAAGACATGAATTCTTTCACAAAAACATTTATTTTCTTTTCTCTGATGTACCAAATTTCAATTAGAAATGAACAAAGATGATACAAATAATGGAGACAGATTAAATATACTTTAGGATCTTCATGTGACAAACTTCTAGAATGGTATTTCGATCAAGGAAGGGAAGGAAAATGGTGTCCAAGCAAGCAAAGTGCACTCCATCTTCCCTGGGAATTAGCTGGACTTTATTGACAATTAGGCTAGTTGTGTTTACACTGCATGATGCCCATAAATCATGTTTGCAGAGCTCACGAGAAGGTGACATGATGGGGTAATGAGGTTAAACATTCTTCAGACAGAGGCGAAACAATTCAAGATGTACGTTTTCTTAACAGTTACAGTACTGTTATCAGTCAGTCTTACAAGTTACATCTAAATGCCTTTCAATCATTATAAAAACTATTTTATAATACTGTATCTGAAAATATTACTCCATATACTCTACATTTCTAAAATATGACAGAATACACAAAATTCAACTTTAACTTTGGTAATAATTTGTTTTAATATTTGTTCTCAACCAATTTTTTTTTAAAGCTAATATTGGGAGACATTTTAAACAAGCACCTATTGCTTCAATTTTCAAAGGATGCAATTTCTACTTCATTATTTAGAAGTTTTAGAACCATATTTTCAATGGTTTAAAGGCTTTACAAAGCCCCAAGATTTTGAAACATCTGTCCTCTCAGGCAGAGGTTGTAGTAAACCCAGGCGAGTAAATCTAATAGAAAAACCCTTGAAATTGAACAAGCTTTCTCTCTAATAACCCCATGTGATTAAAAAAGCATATATATTTAATCTACATCTAGATCTTATCAAGAAGTGTTTTGTTTTTTATTTTTCTTTGAAAAAAATTGATTGTTATCCAGTACACATTGGAAATAATATTCTTCTTCAATCACATTTTGTATTATATTTATTTAATTTTAAAAATCTTAGAAATCCTATGTGTGGTATTACAGTAGTCATGCAATGAAGCATCAAATATTCTCCCCAAAAAGTAGGTAACATAGCCCCTACATGTGTAATTCACCATATCATCTTGTGTGATACAGAGATAGCATCAAATTACTGAAGTCCAATGAAGTTACATCAACTCTCAACAGGAACATCACAACCAATCTCAATCACTTCTGGAGCCCAATTCCTTCCCAATCTAAATCTTTATAGTCAACAACGCTCTCAGAGAAACATTTCCTTCTTTACTTTACCTAATGAGATTACAAGTTTATTTCTGTATAGACACTGAGGATTATAACAGGCACTCCTAACACAGAAATGTTCCACAGAAATGTTGGTTGCTAATCTTTTCAGACACTTTAGAGCAAACAAGAATATTGGCAAGGTTCAAAAGTCTCTACACACGCTCAATTATTATGAATGGTTCTCTGTATACATTCTCGTTTTCTCTTTCATCTATTTGGTTTTAACAGCCAAAATTTGAATATTGTTTTTTTGTAATAGTTTGGGCAAGAAAAAGCTATATTACAAGTTCATGTTTGCTGAGCTTCTATGAGGGTGAACAATTACAAAGGGAAACCGTGATTTAAAAAATAATAATGATTTGCTCATTAATTTATATCAAAAGAATCAATTATACAGTTTTGTAATCTCTATGAGGACAAAGAAAGAGATAACTCATTCTATCTATCCCCCAAAAATCTCCTTGAATACCGGTAGAACATTTCATTTCACATATGTATCAGACTCTGTCATCAAATCATTTGGATTCTAAACAGCATGAAGCGCACTTACATACACCCCCTTTTACATACACCCCCTCCATTCCAACAATGACAAAAGAAAAGGAAATGAAAAAGACTTTGGTATTTTGTTTTCACTGCCAGATCCATATCTCAATTTCATCCTGATTAGACATCAAAGTTTTGAGTCGGTCTACATGGCAGGATACCGACATTTGTTCCATCCCATTACATTCCTGTAAGCTTCTGTTTTTAGCCCTCTGGTCTCACATCATCAACCATACCCCACATACCAGTCATGGAGTGGAGGGAGGTAGCTCCTCTGCCCCCTATCTGTCCCATCTATCAGCCCTCGATCTTCCCCTGTTATCCCATCTCCTTTCTCCTTTGTTCTAAAAACATGCTCCTCATTTTAAGATTTATCTAAGGGCAACTATGAATTGACCCACAAAGATACTACTTTTTCATTTTAATAATCTCTATTAATTGCCAATTATGTCTTCCAATGTTTTGGAGATGTATCAAGTATATTACTTTTTAAGACAGAATACCAACATTTGTTCCATCTCATTGCATTCCAAAGAGCTTCTGTTTTTAGCCCTCTGGTCTCCTCTCACCATCTACCATACCCCCACATACCAGTCAAGGAGTGGAGGATGGTAGCTCCTCCGCCCCCTATCTATCCCCCTCAGCCCCCGTCCCCTGTCCATCCTACCCTCTTCCTCCTTTGTTCTAAAACATGCTCCCCGTTTTAAGATTTATCTAAGGGTAACTATGAATTGACCCACAAAGATATACTACCGGTACATTTCTTTTAATAAGCTTTATTAATTGCCAATTATGTCTTCCAATTACATTTTAAGACAGAATACCAACATTTGTTCCTTCCCATTACATTCCAAAGAGCTTCTGATTTAGCCCTCTGGGGGTGTTTCATAAAGCTGTTCGTAAAGTTACGCATGACTTTACGAATGACTTGTATATGAAAAGCCAAATGGG
>JARBES010000131.1:28500846-28515663 GCA_030265145.1 Strongylocentrotus pallidus | reverse complement strand
TCAACCTTTTCTGATCGATTCCACAACGTTTCTTTCACAATTCAATCGCATGACCATAACTGGTCTTTACCTTTAAACTGGATGATAAACGTATCACGACATGAGTGATCTTTCAATCAGTCATTTTGTCTCACTCTATCCATCCTATCGTTTCGTCGAGCGGAAAATCTATGCGATACTGTTTACTTAGCAGATAAGCCCCATTCCAAAACCGCCTGGACCATTAACTCAAGTTCATCTATAATGACTTGCTACATAGGATGGCCCTGACCTAGATGTACCAATGTCATGGAGGGGGAAAATGGATAACTTAACAGTATTTAAAAAGATCTACATAATATAAAAGCTGGGGTAATCATACTGAAGCTCCACAAGTGTCTTGTTAGATAATAATAATAATATTTCATTTTTAAATAGCGCTTAATACAAATGTCTCTAAGCACTTTACAAATATACTACTACCCCTGTCATTGGATTTAGTGCTTGCCCGCACACACTGTGGACCTGAGTGTGATATATGTACCCACTATTATCATTATTTATTTTTTTTCCTCTATTTTTTTACCAATTGATCTGAAATGAAATCATAAAGACTGCATAAACGTTACTTTTGCCTTCAATAACGAAATTGCTAAAGAGTAAGACAACCCCTCCACATAAACAAACACCTTGATGATTTGATCAATCTGCTCTGATTCTTTTATTTGCATGCCATTGATCATATGACTTGTACAATAATCACAATTTCAGTTTATCATGAATAAAAAAAATCAACCCAACTGATAATTTTTTAGAAAACAATGTTCTATTTCAAAAAAATATATAACACTAACAAAAATAATGACAGTTTTTTATAAAGCATATTACTAACATTACTTCCATGTAGGTAAATATGCCTCCATGATTCTGTAATCACTTGTGATACCCCTGTCCCACAACCATCACCAAAGACCCCAAGGTCACCGCCTCCTATCATGAAGATATCCTTGTACTATAACCGTGACCCGGGTCAAACCCAAGCTAGATCTGTTCAGGAAAATGAAGAGCTAGGTTCATATGGGAGTCTATATATCACCACTTTAGCTCATGGTTTTAGACTTCTGGTTTATCTTGTAGTTAAGGGCCGTGAAAATGGCCTCATGGTTTTGGGAGCTTGAATCATATTCAAAGTCTGGATTGTAGCTTAAAGGCATTGTTAATCAATGTTTCCAGTTGAGAATCATGGCCCTAGTGTTATCAGTGTCTGTGATATGGTGTAATATTGAAGCCCTAACAAAATTGCGCTTCAAAATGATCATGAAGTGCCTCAAAAAAGTAAAAATCTTTGAGTGACCGGTTTTACCATACTCATTTTTCCCAAATAAACTGTAGTGTTATAAAAACCGTTGGGGAAAACAGTTTGTGAAATTTTGTATTGCAATCATGAATATCTTGATAATCAGACAGGCGATCGGCTTGTAAAAGTCATAGGATTCCTGACTGACCTAAAGGTTTATAATTCTTATTGCAGAATGAGCTAAATCCAGGATTTTGTTTAAAATCTGAGGCAAAGATACCCAATTCCTTTAAAACTTTGAGCAGTAGTTGTTTTGATACCAGTGAACCCACATGGCGGTTAGTTGGTTATTGTTTACAAATTTGATGTGCTAACAACATATGGTGTAAAACAACTATGGTGTCATGCAAACACAGCTTGTGTGACAAAAAATAGAAAAATCCATTTGTCATATCAGCTACAGATAGCCCTGTCCAAGATTGACAATGGAAAGGGTTTCTGCCACTAGGCCTGTCCTCATCAGCTCAAGTTGCCAAATATTCCACTATTTTAACTATCCCGATCGCAAATTATCCAGCTAAATTGCGTCCTCATCAACCCTCAGTTGCAATTAGCGGGATATTTGGTCAAGATAATCATCCCAAGATATATTGGGCTAGTTTGCAAAATATCCAGCTATTTGTTCCGTGCGTTTTCACCAACCGGAAGACTCGCATTATGCGCAAACGCTGAGCAAAATATCTCAAGCTAGTTTCTCGAGCACGAATTTTGAGTTTCGAGGTTGAGTCTCGAGCCGGTGAAAACGCGATTTGTAACTTCGGGCTTATTTCCCAATTCAGAAATAGCGGGCTATTTGGCAATCTCGAGCTGATGAAGACATACCTACTGAACAAGCCTCAAACTGTATTCCTGACCTGGGTCATCAACAGATCTCTCTGCTCCGGGTTACAAGACCTCTTCGCTCTTCTACATTCAGATAACAATGTCTGCAGGCATGAGAAATAAAATATTCCGCGCTAGCTACCGTCCCATGTGAAAAGGTGCCTCTCAATAACCCTGACCTACTTCATAATCCATACATGCATTACACAAGGAAACCTGTTACATCAGTTGATGATAGCGTTGTTGTTAATCCAACCATAAAGAAATATGCTGCTTATATTTTACGTATTAGAAATCAGAAGAGACTATGTGTAAAATGTATTCTGGATACTTTCATTGATATTTTTAGTTAAAAGTCTACAGCATTTTTATTAAGGATATATTGTTGACTTACCCTAGAATCCTGTTGGTATATTTCCAGGTTTATCCAACTCTTGGTGTATATATATATATTTACACAGTATACAGGTGGTTTACTCTACATCTACTATAGATCTACTCCTAGATTACCTTTGAAATACTCAGGTTTACATTAAGAGTTAATGCATTCTGGCTCTACTTAAAATTTACAAGTACAGTGTGTCTAACTAGATCTGGGGCCTGTTTCATAAAAATTGTTATCAATAACAAATTACAAATTTATATGACTAATTTGCTCTCAGCCAATCAAATGCTACAATTTAAGTAGCTTATAACAGTTATTTATAACTTATTATTGCTAACAAGTTTTATGAAACAGGACCCTTAATCCACACTAAATGTACACCGAGTTTACTCCACATCTACCAAAGATTAACTACTTGATTATCCTTGATACTCAGTGCTCCATTCAAAGATTACACACTATCACATTTAGCACTTACGCACATTTACACAAATTTTACACCAAATTACTCTTTATCCACTGACTGATCTAATTGGCGTAATTAGTTTCTACTCCCCGTTTACTCCAAACCAAATACACAGATATTACACTAATTCTGCACAGAGTCTACGTAGAGTTAACCTCACAACTGTCAAAGATTTACCACTTGATTACCCTTAGTATTCTCAGTGTGTACTCCATGTTTATCTTAAATTGACAAAGTATCTACACATAAATTACACAGGTTCTACATCAAACCTTTGCAGCATTAATTCCACATCTACCAAAGATCGACAACCTGATTCAACACTGATTTGGGATCAATATTTACAATATGGGGCAAGATAATATATTATCACTCCTTTAGTACCACCCACTGCAAATCCCCCCCCCCCCAAAAAAAAAAAACACCTCAAATTTGCTTGTTTAGACACCCAAACACTATACCAAGACCAAAAAGTATTGTAGGAGTACTTTTTGCCTGCCCATAAATAACATACTACAGCTTTAATTCCACCCAAATAAATTTGGCTGCACCAAGGAGACAGTTCTTGAAGAGTGTGTTCACCTTCTATAATGACCAATTGCCCTTCCAAGGTACTCAGAATCATGTCAGAAATCTCCCAAGCAATAAAGTACAAGTGTTCGTTTTCTTTAAAGCAAAGTATCGTAAGATATAGTCAGACCCCTAAAATATTGTTCCAGCGATATTTGTTTTTGTGTGATGCAACGGGGCAGACTTTTAGTGATGGCGAGAGTATTTAATCAAGCAAATGTATAGAGAAAATCTTACATAAGTTTCCAATAAAATAATGTCAGGAAAGTAAAGCAGTTAATGAAATATGTAGACTGTAAAACTCAATTATCTTATTTATTGAAGGGAGGGGGGAGGATAAGCAAAATTATTTCATGACAGCAGTATGGGTTAATTTCTAAAATAATGGCAAATGTCAAGGCGTTTTATTATTCTTGTAGTCTTGTCAACATGAACTAATCTAACAGATGAGAAACCTTGAATCGATTTGGAACCTATATTTAAAATATTCAAATCTCTTCGACAACAGAGAAATATAACAACTTCCTTTCCTGGCCCAGTGCCTCTCCTTTCGGGATTCAACCTTTAAGAATTATCTCTATAAATTATAAAGACGCAGAGGCTGGGACAGTCCTTTAGAGAGAGGGGATAAGTGTGGGAATAAATTTCTCCCATAAAGACTTGACTGGATGACAGTAAATGTGTCAATAAAGAGAAGAGTGTCTGGAAGGGAAAATTGATGGGTTTTTAGAAGGATGGGGAGAAGGGTAGTCAGCAGTACTATGGATGATGCCTTACCTTTTGGGTAGTCTTGGGTTCCGAGACCATGCTCATCATTTTGTGACTACATAACCGTGATGATGATGATGATGGGGTGATGGTGGTAAGAGAGGTGATGGGGATAATGGTGGCATTGGAGGAATGGATGATGGTCATCATGATGTGGTGGTGGCAGTAGTGATGATGATGATGAAAATATAATGGTGATGATGATGGTGATGGTGGGGATGGTAATGATTATGATGAGGTGGTGGCAGTAGTGATGATAATGAAGATAATGGTGACGATGATGGTAGTGGTGGTGATGATGATGGTGGTGATGGTGATGATGATCATGATGTGGTGGTGGCAGTAGTGATGCTGATAGTAGTGGTGGTGATGATGATGGTGGTGATGGTGATGGTGATAATGATGTGGTGGTGGAAGTAGTGATGATGATGAAGATAATGGTGATGATGATTGTAGTGATGGTGATGATGATGGTGGTGGTGATGGTGATGGTGGTGATGATGTGGTGGCAGTAATGATGATGATGGTAGTGGTGATGATGATTCTGGTGTTGATGGTGTTGATGGTGTTAGTGATGGTGGTGGTAATGGTGGTGGTAATGATGGTGGTGATGATGGTGGTGATGATGGTGGTAATAGCGAGATTATAGTAATGAAGATGAAGAAAATGATGGTGATAAAAGTGATGATGATGGTGGTGGTGGTGGTAATGATACAATGACATTGATAAATGTGGTAATGATAGTCCTTGCGATGATAATGATGCCCATTCTCATTTCAGTATCAGTGGGGATGCTAGAGATGCATTATGATTGTGGTAATGGTGATGATGAACATTTTGATTCTGATGGTGAAGTTGTTTAACGATGATCACAGTTGTAACCAATTTTCAATAAATAATTACGTCCAACCAATGAAAGAACCTACACTCTTTTAAAACCACCATGTGGTAGCGATGGCTACAACATTGCACAACAGCGCAAGAAGTGGTGGAGTGGTAGGAGATGATCATGATGGTTCAACGGTGTTGGCAGTAATGGCAGAGATGATGATGAATATATTGATCATATTCCATTGATGAGCGCTCCATGTTCCCCAAAATCTAGCCATCAAATTTCAACCGTGATGCTATCGGTTTCCAATGTCAATAAAGGGTGGTGAAAGCAAGACTAGGAGAAGGCTGAGTTGGAAGGAATAATTGTCAATCATCTTTTATTCCTAGACAGGGGAGCAGCCATGAAAAATGTTTGTGTTGACATAGTAGGTGATCTCAAAGATGAATTGGACAATTTCTTGTCATCAGAATCTCTCTCATTCTCTCTCTCTCTCTCTCTCTCTATTTCTTTCCCTCTCTGTCACTCTTCGCACTGTAAACAGAAAGTCTTTGAGGTTCTCCCCCCTCTCTCTCTCTGTCTGTCTTGTGGTCTCTTATATACCCCGCCCCTCTATCTCTCTACCCACTCTCTCTCCCTTTCCATTCATCTCCATCTCCATCACTCACTCTCTCTCTCTTTCTCCACCTCTCTTCATCCCATTTCAATCAATCTTGTATTCTATTTATTTGTCAAAATATTGCTATGAAAACTTAGGGTTCAAAACACCTATTAAAGGGATACCCGCTACTAAAATATGGCTAAGTAAAAATTTGCCCTTTGTGCACTAGGAGGATCTTTACAGCACAATCAATACAAATTTTATATGGATGGATATTTGCATTGTGAGATGATTTATACCTTACAAATTCAAGGTTAAAAATCAGCGTCTTTTGTACTGATCATTGCTCCAGATATTTGAGATACAACCTCATTCAAGAAAGTGGTTAAATTCACAGGTAAAGGGGTAAATTGCCAACGTTCCCGTCGATTTGATCGATCAGTCGAGCTTGAATAGAAACGGTCAGAGCCCCCCTTTTGTAACCTTGATCTAAAACCCAGATATATCAACAGTCTTGACTGTGACCTTTGACCTGAGAAAAATGAGTCACGGCTCGGCCAAACAATGGGGACTTCAAAACGCTCTGAGAGTATGTGTGATAATCGCTGGACAAACACTCTTGCAGAATTGGGTGAATTTGGCAAGATACAGTATCGTGTATAGAGCGTGCAGCTAGGGCCACTGGGTAATTGTATGTAGGTGAATAGGTCCGAAGACATTGTATAGTCGCACACAGTATAAATGCTGTTTTTTGTAAGTTCATTCATGCCATTCACCAATTTTATCATCAGTCAAAATATTCCAATACATATTTTTTCTGAAGGGCAAGGCTTCATTATGAAACACATCATCATACAAATACACTACAGATTCAAAATTAATTATTTAATTACAAGAATGAACAGAGTCCACCAAATTTCCCACTCATTTTATAATCCAAAAAATCTCAACTATATATTCAGATGAACTCTAACTGATTAATATTCCAATATTAGATTTGCTAATTCTGTGAAATTGAGTTCTCATCCGTAATTCCCTGTTTCTTTAAATACGATAAAAACCATCAAAAATGTCAGTCTTGTAATAATTCACATATAGTTTGGAGTTGTTGATTAACTTTACTTACCATTCACTGAATAATCATAATTGGATACAAGAATGATAATAATGGCCATTAAAAAAAGGGAAAAGGATAAGGGCAGAACTTACCAACAATATAGGTATGTGTGTCAGGATGTAGATCCATGTGTACATTGAGCGAAGATTCAGCAAGACAACGATTGATCATCCGGCGAGTACATAAAGAGAATAGATGGGTATAAGATGGAGAGGGGGTAGGAATGTGATAAAGAGATAGATTGGTGGAGGAAAGTGATATTATCAAGAAAAGGAGGGATTGGAGAAGAGTGACAGTGAAAACACAGGTTGATTCAGAACAAGGAGTTCGTCATAACGGTTACAGGAAGATAGATAGATGGATAGGGAAAGAGACAATCAACCAGGAGAATGGAGGATAGAAGAAAAGAAGAGAGGAGAGATGGATAGATCAAATAATGAGCAGAGAAGAAGAAAGGGAGATATTTGGAGGATGGAGAGAAGAGGGAGAAAACAAAAGCTTTTGTTAATATTATTCATCAAACATATATAAATAATAATCAACCTCTGTGGGCAAGCGCCAGAGGACTCGAGAATGAACTGTAAAACCTGCTGCATATCTCTTTCTTTCTCATCTTCATATCTTAATTCATTACACAAGTGGTTCCTGCATCTTGCCTAAGGGACGGACACATTGCAGTAGCCAACTTTTTTTTTTTTTTAACTTCTTGAAATTTTATTTCAAAACATTTCATCAATAAGATTACCATGCATAGGATAATGGCCTATCCAGAAATAGACCTTCATAACATAGTTAGTAAAAAAAAATACACACAAATATTAGTCGAGAACTCTATATGCCCTATAATTTCACCAATTGATTCACTTTGGAAGAGTTGATAAAATGATATCTCCTATACCACACCTTAATTTTACAAACGTAGTTGCACAATTTATTGCACAAATGCATACCCAGACAAAGCCTCATTTAGAGTGCATTGTATTAGTAACCCTACTTCTCCCAAGTTATTCCCATCCATTGTATTATCACTCTCCTCCTGAATGGACCAATTCCGTTGCCACCAGGGGGCTACGAGGGCAGCATTTAGTCAGACCCTGTACTTTTGAAAGTCAAGGTCAGGTGGCACAATGGAACCGTTTAGAAGGTGGATCAATTTGATGGATTATGAAAAGCCCTTTTGTTCCCAACCCCTTACTCGCTCCACTCATGCATTACCTCTAGCAATTAAACAGCGGCCATCGATTACAATTTGCCGGGGAAGATAAAGGCCCGAATAAAAAGATTGTTATTGTACTATTTCCTTTGACATTCATGAGTTATTGTTACTTTTCTAAGAGCCGTTTTGTCTGCAAACAATCAGCTGTTTATAAATAATTAATGACCCATGTTGGAAAATCTTGAAAATAGTGCATCCATTTGAAATGATAAATTAAAAATGAGGGGAAACAAATGAAGCAATATCTTTGAATAATAGTTATATTGACATACATAATTAAATAATTTTGTTTTGTTTTGATCTGACATAGCTATAATAATCCAAATGTATGCCAACAAAATGCGGGTACAATCAGCTGTGTATAAATGTTTAATGAGCCATGTTGGAAAATTTTGATAATAGTGCATGCATTTGAAATGATAAATAAAATGAGGGGAAACAATTGAAGCTATTTCTTTGAATAATAATCATATTGACATACATAATTAAATAATTTTGTTTTGTTTTGATCTGACGTAGCTATAATAATCCAAATGTATGCCAACAAAATGTGGGAACAATCAGCTGTGTATAAATGATTAATGACCCATGTTGGAAAATCTTGAAAATAGTGCATCCATTTGAAATGATTAATAAAATGAGGGCAAACAAATAAGCTATTTCATTGAAGGATTTAATTGACATACTTAATTAGATAATTCTTCTTTTTGCTTTACTGATATAGAAATAATAATCCAAATGTATGTCCCCAAAATGTGAAGTTTAGCCGATATCATTTCTCTCTATTGCTAGATCTCTATTATGTTTTTCACTCTCGTAATGTTTCATCTATTAACACCCACCCTCTGGTCCTCAACAGATGGTTTCATCTTTCTCTAGTCTCCCCACATACTAGAAATGGTGTTATGTATTTCAGCAAACTGCTGCATTTTATATAGTTTTTCATATCTCTATTTCTTTGGTCAGTGATACCCTTTCAGCAAAGTTGCTTTTGATAGTATTTTGCCTATGGGGAACATCCTCTTCAGTCCATTTAAGACTGAACAGTTTCACACTCTAATTTCTCTTCCTTCACACTTTTCAATGTCATAAACCTCTTCGATTTAAATATAATTCAAAGAAATCATGTCAATTATAGTTTTTGTCATGAATCTCATCTCTTTTCAATCCCTGTATTTACAATGGTAAATCCATGTGTAATTAAACTGACCCTCAGTTGCCCTATGTACCTATCTTTCTATCATTTTGAAGGGATCCCCATTACAATTATTTTGTTTCTTTTTCAATTAATAATGCTTCCTTCTACCCATCTTTCTATTATTGATAGGAATACTACGAAGAGCGCATTACTTTGTGATCTCTGTTTTCTAGTTCTAAAGGGAGAGGGGGACTCATTGTGCACTTTATATGGTATTTCCTGCACATTCATGCCCGTTCCCACAGGTTTACAATACCGTCAACAATAACAATTTATTGAAGAATCTGATCTAAATGTACCATGAAATCTCTCTATTGATTAAAATCTTGCTAAAAATTGATTTCTATTTTTATTCCTCCTTTGCTTCAGCAGTTATGGTTAGAACGATTATTTTGTCTAGTTGAAAAGCAGACCTAGATCATGATCAAAGGGGAAAAGAGAGCAATATTTCATTCTGCGGGGAAAAACAATTTCCATGAATGACTTGGCAAGGACAAAAGAAATATAGCAGAAATCATAATCAGTCATAAAAACATGAAAGGGCACAAAGGCTCTTATCAAAACTAGTTTACTCAAAAGAAGTCATAAAACATCTGGAGTCATGCTTTCTTTTGAAATTCACATCTGGTACGGAACGATGCTTTTCTAAAGTTTTCTGTTGAACCTCTCTCTTGTCTGCGTGCGTGTGACACAAAGACGATAATAAACGAATGAATATATGAGTAAAAAGGTAGACAATATGATTCCAGGGCAAGCTTGCGATTAAACTAAAATCTCCTAAAGCCTCTAACATGACCTACCGGTATGTTACAAAATGTGATTACTCTCCGCAGACGCATCAGTGATGATGCTAATTTTCTACAATAACCCAAAATATCGTCACCTGACCTACATGGTTTTAACCAGGCAGACAGTTTTGATTAACCGAAAACCACAACCAATTTTGGAGGTGAATTCTGCGGTCTGCGAATAAGTTTTGGGTCCAGCTCTGGTTTAAAGTAGTGCAAGTGTTGAGGAGTCCGTGTCTGCCATCAGAGAGAGAAAACGGAAATAATAAAAACAGGAGTCCAGATGGATGAGTTGCTAGACCAGTGATGCAGCAAAATTGAGGCAGATGTTTTTTAACAAAAAAAGAGCCTATAAAGCAAAATACTATTTCTTTTATGAGAGTTTGAATAAAACCCTTTATTGGTAAGAAATAGTATCTAAAATATATGATACAGTCATACATTTTCACTGGCTGAAGGATAAAAAAAGGGATATACTAAAATAGTGTTGTTCTATCTAGTTCATAATTTTTGTCTTCAAATGTTGAAACACAATATCATGAAATAATGCTTGATGTTTGCAAAGTGAGACTTGTATCATAAGTAGTAGAATATACAAATATATTCCAATGTTGTGTAAGTTGCATCACTGTTAAAAAACTGACAAATAAATAAATAAGTCATTGCTGAAATAGAAATAAAACAAGAGGAATTCCAATTACCTACACTGTATCTTGATACGTGTCTGCAATTGCTTGACAACTAGAGTAATAAAATAGTTTTTAAATAATAACAAGTTGCTGATCTTTTAAAAGAGAGAGAGAAAGAAAGAGAGAGAGAAAGATAGAGAGAGATCGAGAGATAAAGAGAGGGAGAGAGAAAGAGAGAGATAGAGAGAGAGATAAAGAGAGAGATTGAGATATATAGAAAGAACAAGAAGAAGAAGAAAAGGGAAAGAGAGATAGAGAGAGAAATAGGAATGAGATTGAGAGAGGAAAAGTTATGATGAGACTTTGATAGTTGCTTTTACGTGATGTACATTTCAGTTTCCATAAAACAACGTTGCCTGCATTGCCGTTAGAAAAGTACACGTCGTACTCTGAATCATCACATATAACACCAATGGCAATCATCAAACCGATCAGTAAAACGTCTGCAGCATGGAAATGATATATGGCAACACATCCACACATACAAATGAACACAACCATGGATATACATTTATTTATCTGTATCTCCATGCTAACCCAAACCTATGTGCCCCCTTTCTCCCACCTATCACAAAAAGTACAATCAACATTCATAGCCATATTGAGTCAATCATTACAGCACTGGAAATACTAAATATATAATATATTTAAATATATATACACCAGCTAGGATACGTTCATATTGTATTCAACAAGAGTAACTTCCACAAAGAGCCATAAAATTGTATAGGACAAACAGTCCATCAATTGCTCATTTATATACGACCCCTCTTTTCCTGAACGGCTGCGAATGCCTGTTGAAATAATACATTCACGAGGCACTGCTGACCAGCATTTTTCAATCTTACGCGGCTCATGGACATGGGAGATGCATAAAACTGATATACGAGGCTGTATTTAGACAATAATGTGGTTATGGATGCGTACTGCGACCGTCCTGTGATGGCACGAGCATAATGATAACATCGTGGAGGAGCATGCTCTGGTTCACGGTTGATCGCTTCGAGATGGCAGTGGTCAGTTGCTTCCAAAGCCCTCTCTGTTCCCTCACGATATCCCTCTGCTTCTATGTGAATGCTAAATTAGTGTTTAGGTGATAGTCTCAGACTATAAACCACTATTTCTCTAATGGGAGTGCATGATATACTTCCAATGAATTATCAGTTTGCTGTATCATTTAAATGGAGGAATATGCTATGAGGTGTCCCTATGTTTGCTTTGATTTGTGTTTATAGATGATCAACTCAATTATTTATGAAATTTGCACTTGGCTTCAAGGAAAGTCGAAGGAAGAAAAAATATTCAAATCAAATTCACTTCTAAATGACTGATCTCAGATTCAGAGTTAGATTATATACTAGTAATTAACATAAATAATATTTGCCATCAAGCAAAGCAATAATATACTTAATACTATGAGATAAATACAGGCAAGACATATTCATACAACTATATAGTTCAGCATGTGTAATCGCAAAACATATCCTCTGTAATATTACCTTGATATTTACAAATCTACACACCAATATAAACATGAATATTTGATAGCACATCAAACCTGTTTATTATATCTCAGACAGTTAGCACATTTTGTTAACATCCTAACTATACTGCTGACCCAAAATATCAAATTTGAAAATGGGATTTCACCAAACTGACAAATAAATGGCATTTAGTTGTACATATCACATAACTGAATGCTATAAAGGTCTGCCTTTTGAGACTACCACTACCAACTGAGCATAGTTATTTGAGTGGCACATTACGTTCGTCCACCGCATACACTCGCAGCCTGTCCCACTATAGCAGGCAATCTAATGTATTACGTCAATGTTTGAGGGATCTCAGAGGTAGAGGTATAAATGCTTCGATTCGCGTGAAATGTTCGCCCGCCGCGAGGTCACCTGTTTCCAATATTAAACCGCTGAAAAGGGAGGAATAATACAAGCAGCATGCGCGAGACTAAACTAGTATTGTACTAGTAGAATGTGCTGAGAGAATGAGCAAAGAGAGTGATGGAGAGAGATGGAGAGTGATGGAGAGAGATGGCGAGAGATGAAGGGAGTCATTAGAATATACAGAATGAGGCAGAGAGAGTGAATCACATAAATTAAGAAATAAAAATATAAAGAAGGAACATGGACATATAAAGACAGATATCTTGATATACAAATCAGCTAGAGGGATCACTGAACATTCCAACATGGTCTTGAAAGCAGGTGAAACGTTCATTGATTTAACTTGGAATGTATGAAAAGGACATGACCCAAAAGTGATATAAAAAATGACTACTCCTAGTAAAAATAACCAAAAAATAAAGGAAAGAGGGATATAAGAGTCATAGACGTCATAATGTGCAATGGAAAAGGATAAATACACAAGAAGACTAAGGGTGTGAAACCTAGAAATTTAAGATTTTAAACTTCAACGATATACAATGTTCAAGAATACAGGTGTATAGAGAGAATGAGCAGAAATGTAAATGAAGAAAGAAGAATCGAGATTGGGAGGAAATACAGACGAGAATTGAGAGATAGAAAATATGGGAAAAGACACAGTGAACACTAATACTCTAATAGGAAATATAATAGAGTGATAGAGAGAGAGAGAGAGAGAGAGAGAGAGAGAGAGAGAGAGAGAGAAAGAGAGAGAGTGATAGAGAGAGAGAGAGAGAGAGAGAAAGAGAGAGAGAGAGAGAGGAAGACAGTCATACAGGCCTAATTCACAAAGGAGATTTGTCGACAAACCTAGATTTATGTGCGTCATATGACGCGTTTCGATGCGTTTCAGACCAAGGTTCAGACAAACCTTGGTCTGAAACGCGTCGAAACACACATAAACCTAGGTTTGTCAACAAACCTCCTTTGTGAATTCAGGCCACAGACAGGGAAAGAAGAGAGACAGAAACAAGACTGCATATAAAAAACAGAATGAAGAAGAGAAAGATGACAGTGATGTTGTATATGTGCTTTAATGACATGAACTGGATCGGGATCGGGGGCAGCGCATCTTCTGGAGATGTATTTATCCCCTGGAAGGACAGGTATATCAAGTACTAGCGCCCGCTGAACGACACCTGCACAAAATTGCTGAATGGATCTCCCAAATGATCTCTGCATATGACATGCCCCTGTCTTCATGGTAATGACATTCTTATTTTAAAGGTACCGATACTGATCTTGAAGATAAGGTGGAGTTATGGTTATGTGATTGCAACGTGAAAGGAAATGTCTAGAAGTTATTGCATAGAACATAAGGATAAGTGTGTACTGTAAGGTCTTGAAATAATAAAAGATTGACTAATAAAGCACTGATGAAAATTACAGAGAAAAGCAACACAGATATAGGTTGACGGGATTATATGCAACAAAATGTGGTCTAATGTTTCAAACTTTTATAAGTTATAAGTAATAAGTTTGGAATATGAGGGTATTTCACAAGAAAATCCTTTTCATGTGACAATGTTATCACAATATTCTTGCTGATAGGATTAACAAATATTTTCAAAAAGGACAAACAGCTCACATATGAGTTTTCACCATTAACAAAACTCAACCTTCTCTTTAAATTATTGACATTTTATCCAAAGTGTCCCAAAATGAAAATAGGTGAAATAACATGCCTGATAGCTAGATTAATAGTAATGAAAACTTCAACAATCAAAAGTCTTAATTAAAATTACTATTAGGGGTGACATTGTTGACATTTGGTGCTCCAAATGAACATCAGATTTTGATGTCTGGAATGAATAACAGGTCAAATGGGAAATCTGTTCTATTTTCATTGATAGGCAATAACCTCAGGCGATAACATTCAGAATTTTTTCTTCTTCAAAACACTTAATTTTTGCACAACATTGATCTTTGTGAAAGGTTGAGACAAGGACTTAAAAGCAAACAGTTTGTTTTAAAGGTCGCTTGGTCCAGATCACATATTAATGATTAATATCTATTTCAATAGTACATCTATATATTTGTTTGTAATAAAAGGAAGTGGAATCTTCCACTATCTCTTGGGGGGGGGGGGGGG
>JARBES010000131.1:28191328-28202491 GCA_030265145.1 Strongylocentrotus pallidus | reverse complement strand
GTTCGAACGAAGCAAAATGACCCATAATTGGCGATATAACAACAATTTTAACTCTGGCAGCGAACCCCTGCATGTGTTTCTTTCTCCCTTCTCCCTTCCTTTCCCCCTCTATCATGCTATCTCTCTCTCTCTCTCTATCACCTCATCAAGGTCTCGGTGGGGTGGATTACAGCGCTAGTGTTTACTTAGGGCTTATCACAATCTCAGCTCTAGTAGTGGTGAAAGTCAAATGGGGGTTTCAATTTTAAACGATGAGTTTTCGTCATGATTTCAGGAGTCATGGCTCAGATATATATGTGAAAGTTTCATGCGACAAAATACTTGATTCGCAATTGACACAATACTATTTGTGATTTGTGAAAGTTTCTTGTTTGCCATGGCTGTCATTTTCAGTTTGTGAGGCTGCATGTCACAAAAATTTCTGGTTTTATAGATTTAGTATTTCCATTGTGAATTATAACTTGAAATACAAATTATATATTCTCACATAGTTTTATTCATTTCAGTGTTCTCTCTGTTCTTGCTATATGGAAAAAAATCTTGAACGTGACAAAATATGCACGGGATTAAAACTCCCATGACTAGATAACCTAGCTGTGTGTACTTATACCGTACACATTGATTCCTTTAAAGATGATACAGTAGAAAGCACTTATCTGCCTTACCATTTTAATTGTGCATGATTGTGCACTCAAACCACTCTCTGTAAAGTATTCTTTGTAAGCTTTGCAGAATAGGCTGCTAATTTTTCTCGGTAAAAACTATTGCAAGAACCAGTTTGTGTTTATATAATATGATGTTAGAAAACTGTACCCCTACATGTTTGTGTATTGATGGGAATGAAGTTTGATTAATACCTGTCACTGGCCAAAAATATGTGTAACTAGATTAGCATCACACTAATCCATTTCGTACACTTCTGTGCAGTCTTATACATGTATATGTAGTAATTCTTTCCAGATCTGTTAAGAAAATATTCTGATTCCTCCTTTATGTGGTAAGATGATTTTATTTCCATGTGAAATGCCACATTCTGATGGACAATTAATCAATCTATTGTGATTTCATGAAATTTGCAGGATTTTCATGATCGTGATGCAGATGACGAGAACAATATGGGAGGTGCTGCATTTCTACTTGAAATAGCTGATCAGGTAAATTGTTATCAAGGTGTGTCAGTAGATCTACCCTTTGCACAATTCCACTAGTTCCTCCATGGTTAATTCCTATTGGTATCACTTTGGTCGCTCATGTTGACTTTGCGTACTCAAGATAGATAATGTCAAATAGACCTTTTGATTAACACATCACTATTATGCCTTTTGCGTTCTGGAATCGTGTTTTAATTTGTGCCAATACATTTCGTTCAGCTACCTAAATCTAAAAACTGACAATTGATCAGAGTTATGTCCGTCGCTCTCTCACAAGCTACAAATCCTATCACTTATTACCGACTTGCAATTGTTATCATTTTGCGAAATCATTGCAACTCATAGTTCATAAGAGCAGCATGCAGGCACTGATAATCCCCTGTTTGGAATGATGTAAAACAGAAAATGCAAGACCACCTATCAACAAACAAGACAGAACTGTGAGCTTTCCAGCAACAGGGAGGACAGCTATGACATGAGATTTTAACACCCAGCATGCTAAGATACCACATGATGAATGTTAGCGAAAGTAAAGACTATATGCCATTAGGTAATAGACCAGGGGCAGATCCAGGACTAACTGTAAAAGATATGTTATATGATAATGTGATTCGTCATGCGTTAAACAAAAATAGCAGATTATTATACAATTACTCCTTGGTGGCTCTGAATGAAAGTGAAGGCCAAATTCAGTTATATAAATCACTTGTATATCTTTTAAGGTTCGTTATTCCTCAAAATTGTTCATAATCTATTCAATAGGTCTAAACATATACATGCATGTACGGTATATCTAGGGAATGGGTAATTGTTAGCAACTTAGCATATCTCTTATATGAAACTTCTTTGTTTTCAAGTACACTACATGATCTATGACGGTTGAAAATCTTTTCTTTTACGCTGTACAGCTACCAGTTTCATACTGTAAGCAAATCTCTTATATGAAGCTCCCTTGTTTTTCATATACACTACCGGTACATGATCTAACAGCCTTTTCACACACAGCAAAAATTCATTGTATCTAGAGCTGATTAGTTTAAAGCTGTTTAACTCAATAGTTTTAAACAGCTTTACAGAAAAACAATTCTGTGTGAACATCGTTTATACTATTATACTATGTTCGGATAAATACAAAGTCGCAATTCATACGCCCCTCAAAGCAGGCTGCAGATACGAAGTTTGTATCTAGAGAGCTTGACATTTTGTGTGTGAACGGTTATAGGTGTTTAAACTGGATGGAGCGTGCGCTTTGTTTGATATGACCTGACCTTCAATGCGCAATGGCACTGCTGCGCATTTTAAGAGCAGTAGTTAATCACGAAACGATTAACGATCGCACCGAAATTTCTGTGTGTGAATGATGTCGTTGGTAAAGCTGATTAGTTTAAAGCCCTTTAAACTAATCAGCTTTAAAGTATTTTACTTGTGTGTGAAAAGGCTGTATGTCGGTTGAAAACTCTTTTCTTTTACACTGTACAGCTAGCAGTAAGCATACTGTAAGCAAATCTCTTATATGAAGCTCCCTTGTTTTTCATATACACTACATGATCTATGACATTTGAAAACTCTTTTCTTTTACGCTGTACAGCTACCAGTTAGCATACTGTTAGCAAATCTCTTATATGAAGCTCCCTTGTTTTTCATATACACTATATGATCTATGACTGTTGAAAACTCTTTTCTTTCACGCTGTACAGCTACCAGTTAGCATACTGTAAGCAAATCTCTTATATGAAGGTCCCTTGCTTTTCATACACTACATGATCTATGACATTTGAAAACTCTTTACTTTTAGGTTGTACAGCTACCAGTTAGCATACTGTAAGCAAATCTCTTATATGAAGCTCCCTTGTTTTCAAGTACACAACATGATCTATGAGGGTTGAAAATCTTTTCTTTTACGCTGTACAGCTACCAGTTAGCATACTGTCAGCAAATCTCTTATATGAAGCTCCCTTGTTTTTCATATACACTACATGATCTATGACATTTGAAAAATCTTTTCTTTTACGCTGTACAGCTACCAGTTAGCATACTGTTAGCAAATCTCTTATATAAAGCTCCCTTGTTTTTCATATACACTACATGATCTATGACTATTGAAAACTCTTTTCTTTTAGGTTGTACAGCTACCAGTTAGCATACTGTAAGCAAATCTCTTATATGAAGCTCCCTTGTTTTTCATATACACTACATGATCTTTATCGGTTGAAAACTCTTTTCTTTTACGCTGTACAGCTACCAGTTATATAGCATACTGTAAGCAAATCTCTTATATGAAGCTCCCTTGTTCCCAATATACACTACATGATCTATGACAGTTGAAAACTCTTTTCTTTTCGGTTGTACAGCTACCAGTTAGCATACTGTAAGCAAATCTCTTATATGAAGCTCCCTTGTTTTTCATATAGACTACATGATCTATGACTGTTGAAAACTCTTTTGTTTTACGCTGTACAGCTACCAGTTAGCATACTGTAAGCAAATCTCTTATATGAAGCTCCCTTGTTTTTCATATACACTACAATGATCTATGACTATTGAAAACTCTTTTCTTTTAGGTTTTACAGCTACCAGTTAGCATACTGTAAGCAAATCTCTTATATGAAGCTCCCTTGTTTTTCATATACACTACAATCGATCTATGACTATTGAAAACTCTTTTCTTTTAGGTTGTACAGCTACCAATTAGCATACTGTAAGCAAATCTCTTATATGAAGCTCCCTTGTTTTTCATATACACTACATGATCTATGTCGGTTGAAAACTCTTTTCTTTTACGCTGTACAACTACCAGTTAGCATACTGTAAGCAAATCTCTTATATGAAGCTCCCTTGTTTTTCATATACACTACATGATCTATGTCGTTTAATAACTCCTTTCTTTTAGGTTGTACAGCTACCAGTTAGCATACTGTCAGCAAATCTCCTATATGAAGCTCCCTTGTTCCCAATATACACTACATGACTGATCTATGACTGTTGATACCTCTTTTCTTTTAGGTTGTACAGCTACTCGATGTGGACAGAGACAACAAAGTATCCTGTACGGAGGAAACCCAAGGCCTCAAACTGGCAACCCTGAAGAAGTTAGCGCACATCATTGACAGTGACCCTGCCAACACAGAAGAGTACGAGTATGCAAAGTATGAGCCCGACGAAATCAGGTATGCTTTTAATAATAATAATAATAATATGTCTTGTTTACCCAGGGTAGCCTCATCAGTATTCATACTGTTCTCCCTGAGGGCCCTGCAATCATATTTTGTATAAATCTTTCCATTTTCTCCTCTTCATATACATCAATCTATCTCTTTTGCTTTTTTCAAATAACATAATTTATTTCTCAAATGCATATACTCAACAATATGGTCTTAATTCATTACTTTGATGTTTAATGTTTACATTTTTCCTTCATATTATCAATTTTTGTAAATATGATAGTATCAGTCTTCAGACTACACTCACTTTTAATCTTTTACATTCTCGTAGTTTATACAAATAATATCAATAAACCTAAACGTGGAAATTTGAAATTATTACCTCATTCCTTTGTAATTGAAAAAGGCAAATTTCTTTGTGTTGTTCTTTCTTTTCTTCAGGGACTTTATTTCTGATCTGATCTCAAGTCATGAGAGTGTAGGGCAAGCCATTATCTCACGTGAAGATTTTGTTAAAGCCTATCAAAAGTTTGGAGGATCCCAGAAGATTGGAAACGAGGTAAAAACCACCAGATAGGTGCACAAATTACAGTGTACTTTCATTTCATACATTATTATTATTATTATTATTATTATTATTTTTGTTATCATTATTATTATTGTTATTATTATTGTTATTAATATTATTGTTATTATTACTATTACTATTACTGTTATTACTATTGCTATTACTATAACCATTACCATTTCCATTACCATTACCTTTATCTTTATCTTTATCATTATTGTTATTATTATTATTATTATTATTATTATTTTTATTGTTATTGTTATTATAATTATAATTATTACTATTACTACTAATACTATTACCATTACCTTTACCTTTACCTTTATCTTTATCATTATCATTATTGTTGTTAATATCATTCTTATCATCATCACAATTGTCATCATCATCATCATTTATTTATTTATTTATTTGACAGTTCATAAAAAGCACAGATACAATACAATAGCAAGAGATTAATACAAACTAACAATATGAAAGAACATGTAAAAGCATTTGGAGCAGCAAGTAGGTCTGCAAGTGATGTAACACTGTTACCCGGAGGCATGTGCCCCCACGCTTGCTGCTCCCAGTATGTCTTTATAATAATGCCAAAGTGAAATATGTATAATCTATGAGCAGAAACAGTATGTAACCTGAAGGAATGTCATAACTCAATCTAGGTAAAGATAACATTGGGAGAAGTAGAGACAGAAACGATTGCCACAATGTACTTGTTTATATGATTTAAACATAAAAACATGTCGTATACTGCACAGAAATAGCTTGTAACCCCATTCATTTTCTTGAATGCAAACTTAGACTTGACTATCTTTGTTTTGCTGTGCCTGCAGGTATTTGATATATTGATGCCAGAGGAAGAGGAATCCGTTTCTACTTCTCACTTGAAGGACCAAGTGGAGAATATTTCTGCTCTCTTTAAACCCAAGATGAAACACCAGAAAGCAGATCTCCGCTGGGAAGAACAAGATGATGCTTGGATGGCTGAACATCTTAATCCTCATAGTCATGGAGAACTCTAGATACCTTTCACACCAATAAAATATTTGAGAGTTTTTGTGGCCTTGAGACATTTCGGGCAGAGGCCTTCTTTCCTGAAACCCAGGACAAGGCCTGAGGAAAACTTGGCTTCAAGTCCAAGTCCAGTCTCGAGTAGTCCAACGCTGCTGTTCATTAAGCCCTTCTAGTTCTGTGCCATAAGATTTCACTGAAAACATGCCAGTCAAGTTTAAAACATGATAAAACCTTCACGATGAACGTATGTCTTTCTGTTTCATCTGAACAACACAGATTAACCTCCTACCAAAAATATTCAACTAATGAATTTTGATTAAAAAAAACAATTTTAATAATTGTAATACTAGAGAGAGGTTTTAATATCGGTTTATTGCAGTTGTATCTCCTTCTCTGGATGAAGGGAAATCTTTTGTTGAATAATACATGACAACCTATAAACAACACTAGTTATTTAAACTCATTCAAATGCCAGTATAAAGGGTATTTAGTGCTAATTGTTTAGCTATTTGAAAATGATATATATGCCATGAATAACTTGAATATGTTTACTAATTAAAAATTCTCCGTGCTAATTTGTTTTCACCATTGTATTTTTGTTCTTATATTGTATATTTTGTTTCCATGTTAATGGGTTTATGTTTAAACATTATACCATACTTTTCATGATCCCACCATATTGGCATTTATCTTTTTCTTCTTTGTTTACATTTGTTTTGTACCATGTTATTGAGTTTATATATATTTGTCATGTTTTATACATGTTTTGAAAATGGAAATGTGGAAATCGATTTAGTTCAGTTTAATTCAAGTCAAGGGTTCAAAGGCAACCACATCCATCAATCGCAGACTTTCCACATTCGATGCGGCTGGCCCTTTTGATATAAGTCATTCCAAATGTCAATCATGCAATATACATGTGACTCCTATTCTAATGATTAGGTATTTTTCTCAAGACAACACACATATTTTGTATCAGATTCACAAAGCAGACAACATATTTAGACTTTTGGGATGTGGAATGATACAATGTTTTTCATCAAAACTGGATCTAAATCTTTACTTTTTGTAATTATACATATTAAGTAGAATCTTATATTGTCATGTAACAAGAACACAAATTGCTTCAACCGTCCATCTGCTTCAATGGATTGCCATGGTCTACTTTGTCACATGTATATTGTATATGTAAAATATGATCCAAATAATGTAGCACTGTAGAATTCCGATCTGTGGCAGACAAAGAGTTAACTTGCCAACTGCAAGCTGTTCGTTTCTAGAATTGATGGTATGTTTTTACTTGACTGCTATTAAAGAAGGCATGTCTTTGCTTGTAAGTAAGCAACCAGGGGACCGAAGGAGTTCTAAGCCCTCTTTGAGGGACTTGACATTGAGGATTAATCAAGGCCTTTAAGACCAAATTGATTTGCTAATTTTTTTTTTGGTAATACCAAAAAAAAATTAGCAAATCAATTTGGTTCCCAGTAACAAGACCACTGCTCTACCACTGGGCCATCGCGCCTCCACAAGGTATTATATATCCCAAGATTTTAATTTCATTGTAGCGAAGAAGTGGAATCAAAGTATGATGTCTTTCAATTATGAATACAAAAATAGATCAGAAAGTTATAAAGTAAAATGTCTTTCAAGTATGAAATAAAAAAACGTTAATGAATTTATTTACTTGATTTGATTGTTTATGCACATATACCTGTATCACCACTTTTGCCTTTTCCTGTGTACATACTTTAATTGGTTAAGACTACCAGTACTTATTTGAAATTGCCCATTCTATAAAATCTAACGTCATGCAGCCTTTGTATTTAGTTAAATAAAGAAATATATAAGATTAACATGATTTTTGTTTTCCTTTTCTGTTATGAATTGTGTGCATGTTAAGTTATTCTAATCTAAAATTTCATAATTTAGCCACGTTATAAAAAAGAGTGGTAGAAAGGTTGAATTGCCATTTGGTCTACAACCAGTTTGTCTACTATCCATGTGGTCTAATAATAATTTCACCTTCTTATCATTTGGTCTAATGACCATTTAGGCTAATATCCAATTGGTCTAATTTCCAATATGTCTAATCTCCAATAAGTCTACTACACATTTGGTCAATTGTTTATTTAGTCTAATAACTACTTCCTCTTATTCCCAGTGGAGTATAATTTCCCCTTTTTTCCCTTTTCCTTTTTCTTTTCTTCACTTTAGGATTGTGTCGATTTCAGGAAAGCGGGAATGTTGACACAAAAGCAGAACAAAAGAAAAAGAAAGAAAAACTAAGGACAATTATTATATGTAAGATAAAACAAGCCGAGCAGCATTCAAAGTTAAAGTAGGCCTGCTTTACGCCTAGTGCTTCTACTAGGGTGAATTAAAGAGGGGGAAAAAAAATATATTAACAAATTGCATCCATTTACAACCATGAAAACAGTGACAGACATTGTACGAGATAAATGCATGAATTAATCACACTGACATAACAAAAATACCATCACATTGTGAAAATGTGTTATGCATGGCATGCAGGAATTCGAGCGGGCAATATTTTAGATTATGATGTTATTATCAATAATAATTATTGTCTTTTATAGAAATGTTCAAAAAAAGAAGTATGGAAGTAGCAATCATGTTTTGATGTTTATTGATTTAACAAAAAGAATGAAATTTTTGTTTTACTATACTTATTATTACTATTATTAATTTAGTTTATTCAAACATTGCTATTTGTATTTGAAGATGACCCTAATATGTACATCATGAAAAACATGAACATTCAGAATTAAAGAATGATGGAAGTTGAATAAGTTAACTATTTTTGTTTCATTCATTTTGTGTGTTACTTTGAAAATGTGAATTGTTTAATTTTCGGATCATGAGCTTGTTGACATGTACAATTTTCATATAATGATTCATGAATAAAATTGATTTCCAAATTAATTTGTTTACGTGTTTTCTTTTTAGTCAATTGATCAATTCATCCTTTTATTACCAATTCAACACACATCTTCCTTACCCTCAACCCCTTTCACTCTCTTTATATTTCATGCTCAACGAAATATGCCACTTTTTAAAAATAAGAACAAAGAGCTATTTCACAATCACAGTCTGTTAAAGAATGAATAAATTGAAAAAAAGAGACATACATGTAGACAATAAAAACATTAAAAACATAATAATATGGTTAACATTTCTTTAATTTCGATAATGATAACCATCAAAATCAATGTCATCTTGACTACACACGTATGTCATGACTATAACACATTAATGTCCCTTCCTCCGTTTCTCCTGATCTGGCGTACTACCTCGTCTGCCATCCTCCTTTCCCCCACCATGACATAACACACGTTCAACTTGGGCCCCCCTCCTCTCACGGGCCCGTCATGGGTCATCGTCCCCAGATACCAGCAGTAGGTCCCCCAACCATTGTTGATAGCGAAGCGGACAACTGCCGACAGCCCCTTCGGCACCCTCCCGACTGGATGGCCACAAATCTCTCGTACTGTCTGCTGGCGACCCGACGTAGACGCTGCCCTTGTCTCTTTGTCGTGCAACTCTGGAGCAACGACGTCTAGCTTTGGAGCCACCACCAAAGTTGCCGCTTTGTCGTACTTATTCTCCATCTCAGGCCTCCATTGCATCAAGAATTGTGATCCTTGGAAAGGCCTCTTCTTGAAGTGGTGATATCTGGAAAAACAAATATAAATAAAGGAGAAAAGAACTTGGTAAGTTCTTCCTTTCCTGGGCCACCCCAGCCCCTCTCCTTTGCAAGCAGGGGCGTCGCCAAAGGAGGGTGTGAGGGGGGGGGGGGTGCGACACCCCTCCCACCTGTCAGGATATTGTCGGTAAAATTGCGCTGCCGTCGGGGAAAAAAGAGAAAAAGGGGAGGGGGAAAAGGGAGGGAAAGGGAAAGAAAAGAAAAGGAAAAGAAAAGAAAGAAAGAAAAAGAAAGGAAAGAAAGGAAAGAAAAGAGAAGAAAGAAAGAGAAAAAAAAAGAGGGAGGAGAAGAAAGAAAGGAAAAGAAAGAAAAGAAAGAAAAGGAAAAAAAAGAGAAAAAAGAGAAAGGGGAAACAAAAGAAACGGGTGATGAAAGAGGGGAGAGAGAGGGGAGCTAAGAGCTAAAAGGAGTGGAAGTAAACAAGAGAGGGGGGTCGTTGGGTGGAGTCGTCTCGTCGAGGGAGCAAGAAAGACACGGGTAAATATATTGCTGTGTCGGGTCAGCTGTGTCGGTATCCTTGCTCGATCCTTGTGTACTATATCAATGCAGAAGTCGGTGAGATGTATAACGTCGGTCGGCCGACAAGTTTTTTCCCCTTCGAACTGTGACTTTTTATCCGTTGTGACGTATTTTCTCGAAGTTTCACTTTCCAATAATATCAGCTAAAGAAATCAGAGGTTTACAATTTTCGGGGAAAGTAAATTCAACAACGGTACGACGAATCGTCTTCCTTTCTCTATGTTGATGAAACGCCAAAAATTCCGGGCTTCGCGCGGGAGGGAAAAAATTCATTTACAAGAGTCGCGAACGGTACAACGAATCGTCTGCTTTCTCTAATAATTTAAGGAAACATCAAAGCTTCCGCGCTTCGCGCGAGAGGGGGAAACTGAATTCAGATAAATGGGGCTTATTAAAAGTCGAAAACGGTACAACGAATCGTCTGCTTTCTCTAAATATTTAAGGAAACGTCAAAGCTTCCGCGCTTCGCGCGAGAGGGGGAAACTGAATTCAGATAAATAGGGCTAAGAGTCGAACACGGTGCAACCCATCGTCTTCTTTCTATAATAATTCAATCAAACGTCTAAGCTTTTCGCGCTTCACGCGGGAAGGGGGAAACTGAATTCAGACAAGGATTAGGAGTCGAGAAATGTAGGCCTACACCCAATCGTCTGCTTTCCATATAATAATTTAAGGAAACGTCAAAGCTTCCGCGCTTCGCGCGAGAGGGGGAAAATGAATTCAGATAAATAGGGCTTTAAGAGTCGTAAACGGTGCAATGAAGCGTCTTCTTTCTATAATAATTTAATGAAACGTCAAAACTTCCGCGCTTTGCGTGGGAGGGGGAAACCGAATTCAGACAAAGATTAAGAGTCGAGCACGGTTTAGCGAATCGTCTACTTTCTCTTATAATTTAATGAAATGTCAAAGTTTCCGCGCTTCGCGCGGGAGAGAGAGGGAGAAACTTAATTCAGACAAGGATTAAGAGTCGAGAACAGTTCACCCAATCGTCTGCTTTTTCTCATAATTTAAGGAAACGTCAAA
>JARBES010000131.1:28154027-28165268 GCA_030265145.1 Strongylocentrotus pallidus | reverse complement strand
GTATGCGGCAAGTCTGCAGCAAAATTTCTTTCTGCCGCATACTTCGGCATACTCTTTGCCGCAGACTAAAAGTCTGCGGCAGATCTGCAGCAGATCTGCGGCAGGTCTGCGGCAGGTCTGCGGCATACTTTTCACTTTCCTATGGGCACATATCAAAAAATCAAGGTTACAAAATTGAAGTAAACATGATATAAACAAAATACAAAACATTTACTTTGATGAAACTTATTAAAGACTGCAATAATGTAAGCTAGAATCACAGAACAAAACTAAATTGAAATACTGGAAAACTAGGATATTTTGAAAAGGTTCACAACTTGATCTCTGATAGAAATGAAAAGTGGAAACTGATGAGTAGATTAATTCTGCATGTATGACTATCTCTGTGTATATAGTACACATTCTCTGTATTTTTAGTCATTTTTATTTTGTGTCTATTTTTCCTTAGGACATGATGAACGATGTTGTGACTAAGATGGGAAAGGATAAGATGCAGATCAGGGACAAGCTAAAGAAAAAAGGTGGGCAGCAGCAGCTTTCGAACAGTGAAACCAAGGAAACCAAAGCCAAGTTTGGAAGCAGGAGACTAATCATCCAGGAGATGGAGGAAGAAGAGAGCGGCGAGGAAGAGGAGGACCATGAGGAGAATGGGTCTCAACGTCGAGCGAGCAGTGGCGCCAGCAAAACTGACGGTGGAACTTCCAGCAAGTCCAAGCCACCTCCTTCGTCTGATGCTTCTACGGACCTTGCTCTGGTCAAGAATGCACCCCAAACGTTGAACGAGGTTACAACACCAACCCCACCCAAGCCTGCTCCATCCCTTCCTGGTGCAGTGGTTTCTCTAAAGGATGATGGCAATGACTTCTTCAAGCAGGGGCAGTATGGAGATGCTAATGACCGCTACAGCAAAGCCATCAGTGCTCTGGAAAAGGGTGAGCTCTCAGTCATTTAAATGATCATTTAGATCTATCTGTTGATGTCATCGTTAATTGTGTTAATCATCGAATGTGTGCATTATTTTTTTATCTCTGAATTCCAGATGTTTTTATGTTAATCAGATCAAGAACACTTGTACAATTCATTTTTTTTTTTTTATTCCTTTGGGTTTTCTTAGTTTTTAAATTGTGGTATAATTCAAGCTACATGTATATGATATAACAAATACTGATTTATAGGTATACAGCAAGGAACAGGGTTTAATTAAATATATCAAGTTTTTCCTTGTATTAAGTTGTACATTGAAATATCATTTGTATACATGATTTATACTACTATACCTCATGGACATTTAATATACCAGGTTTGAAAGTAACTCATTACAAAATCCATGGTGTACTTATACTACTATCACTGTATAAAAGAAAATTGCCATCCCAGTCAAGAACAAAGAGTGTGAAGCGATACATCAATACAACTTCTTCCTTTCTTTTTTCTGTTGTTGATTGGCAATTAGGAGACGTTGCTTGATCTGGCTTTTTTTCTTCCCAGCAAAAACGTCGTGTAGCTAAAATACCTTAATTTGTGCAAATGAAAGATATACTAGCAAATTAATTTGAAAACATAATCAATCAGGTAAATATCTTACACCAAAAATAGTTTCGGCTACATGGAACATAAAAACAATGTAGTTTATAGCGCTTGAGAAGTAGGTGCTTAAACTTAAACAGCTTTTCTCTCAACTTATTACCAGCGCACGCTACACCAGTACGAGACCTTTTACCGGCCAACCAACAACATTTGTGTATTAATTTGTGCATTTACACATTGCAATTTATATTGATTCATTTCAGATGGAAATTCGGCAGCAACTGTGGGAAAGAAAATGACTAAAAAGGTATTGATTTCATTTGTAATCCTTTAAAATCTATGGATGGCAATTCTGTAATTTTATTGAGTCCGACATCTTCTCTTTTGCATGAAAACAAGATGCTTCTTAATTTCATCTGCATACATGTAGGAGCAAAGCTTTTGGGTACCTATATGTGCTTGATAGTGTATCCATAAAAGGGAATATCATGCCAAATGCAAATAATAATGATAATGATTCCTCTAAATAATTTATATTGGTATTGTTCCTCTTAAAAGCTGGAGCATTTGTTATCAGTGTGATATACACTCATTGAAATTGTTGTTTTTTTTTATGTAAGAGTAAATGCATTTCACTTTACTACTTAATCGCTTCCACAGAAGACTTATAAATACTGTCAACAAATGTTCCCTTGCAAATTTTTAAAAAATTCTGATCGAATCACTAATTCAAATAATAGATTCATGAAAGCTAATGCCAAGTTAGAATGCGAGTTAAATCTTTTGAAGGTCAAAGCTTTAAGGTCAATAAATTCTCCTAGAAAAGCTCTAAATCTTTCACGCGTCCTGTAATGAGTATTTTGTGTTCATACCTTTATATGCTTTCTGAATTACTTTCATATATTTCTCTCTATATGTTTGTACAAGCAGAGAATTAAGAGACGATGCCCAATGTGTCCAGTAATGACGGACCAGATGTCCCGCCACCTGATATCTAAACATAAGGTTTTGGACAAAGAAAAAAGACAAACCCTGCTCCAGCTGGCACAAGAAGAGTATGACTTTGTAACTGAATGTATATGTTATAGTTATTTTTGGATTTATAACATGTGGTATCATGATTTCTTTGTAGAAATATACAGTTATGATTTTCAAGAAAAAAATCTAAATCAATAAAAAAAGATAATGATATAACATTGACTGGCCTTGAGGGAGATACCACATATATTGCCCAAACAAGACTCATATTGCCCTGAGTCAAAGACGAGGGCAATATGGATCTTGTGAGGCCAATATATGTGGTATCTCCCGAAAGTTAAGCAAGTCAATATTTTTTTTATTGTTATCCAAATCAGACATCTAGAGCAAATACATAAATCAACCATGACAATCTCAAAGAACTGAAAAAACCAGCACTGTGCATCCAGTGCTTGACAAAAATTTTGATACATGGCAAACAGTGTGCGTTTGGTGTGATTATTATGTCACAATAGAGTGCGCCCAAAGTGCGCAGGTTCTCGTACGCATACTGGTACGGCGCGGTCAATACGAGACTATATTTTCACTCGTCTCTACACGCAAAGTCTATACGGGCAGGGAGACCAAGGAAAATACAAAGAATATACCCTTCCGTTCCCACTGCTAATGAAAACTAGGGAAATACGGTTTTGTAAATGACCAGCTGTCTGATACGGGTATATAATGATATATATTTGCCTCCATCATAAAAAATGCCCCAGGCATTGTTTATATAGGGTTCTCTGTACAAGCATGGACCTACTACACCTACTGCTCTCTCATTACTGTTTCGTTTTTTATCTTTATTTTTCTGTCTTTAAGAGAGCCCATTAGACATACTGATGGTAAAAAAAAAGAGGACAAAGAACGTGTCAAGTGCCCGAGGTGTGTGAAACGTGTTCAGAGGCTAGACACCCATCTGCACAAAGCGCATAATGTGCCTAGAAGGACAGAGGAGATGAGGGCAGCTCTGGCTTGTCAGAGCTCAAAAGACACATCTCCAACTAAAGGTAATTTCTCATACTTATTCAGTAAAGAGGATTTAAAGCATGTGTCTATTTTTTTTCTTCCTTTAAGTGTATGTACAATTCATTCTTTTTCTATCATACACTACTATGGAAGCAAGTCAAATTAGTACAGCATAAAGAACTACTGTTCCTTCAGTTTAGTTCACAGTTCGGCTCATTTTTATACATTCCATTTTTAAAATAAACAAACAGTTGTACGCGACAAAAATACACTTTATAGTGACATTCATAAAAAACAACCAGGTTAGAAGATCAAACTATATAACATTGTCAGGCGGCAAGGAACTTTATTTCTTGAATGCTGTGATAGTATCCAGAGCCTGTCCTGTGCTGTGATGTAAACGCGACACGATGGTGAATGTTTGGATGCCCAAATGTTAGAGCTCTTTTGAATAATGTTTCGGCTCGGTTCCCTCACCCTCAAATTGCAGGAGAGCAGAAAAGCAGGAGGATCTCAGGCTTGTACATGTATGTGGTGTTTTTTCCCTCCAGTTCTCTTTATTGCATTTCTTTGGATTATAGTTTTAGAATGTTTAAAGGATATATGCCCCAGATCGATTGCAACAAATGGGTGCACTGGAAGAAGACTTTGCCTCAAAATTGCTCACCCAATGCTCAACATTCTGATGAAAGGTTAGATGACTATATTCTTGTTTCAAAATGATTCATTTGAGTTTTTAAAATGTTGAATGTTATTTCTTTTCACTTTATGTGTAATTTATATTTCAAAACCATAAATACATTACTGACTATTGACCAACAAAATACCTCAGGGAGAAACTCTTCTTAATGAATTGCAGATATGCTTACACCAGCTTTTAAACTTTTGAAAAAAGATAGAAACACGTTAACATAATGCCAAATAAATACAAATTGTTTATACAGTTTAAGTTTACATTGTTATGGGTCTGAAAACTAAAGAATATGACTTAAACTATTGCTTGCCTGGTATGTCAGATTATAATTCTTTTCATGCATTTTACTATTACTAAAGAAATGTAATACAGACCTTTTACAAAGAACTTTCAATATTTGGTTGTCACACTACCTGCACGTTTCACATTACAAAAATAAAATGAGATTAAAAAATTAAAAAAATATAAAAGACCCATATCATAGAAAAAAAATTCCATCAGATATTTAATGGAGACTTTGTATATCAAACATACCCAGAATAAATCTATCATTTTGCTTCTTTAGAATATAATACTTTGCATGGCTTATCACTAGGGAAGTAGCGTAATTTATTTTATCTTATATTATTTTATTATAATATTATTTATATTATAAGTTCAATTGTCAATGGTTTAATTTTTCAATTTTATGCACCAAATTTCTTTTAATGTGAAATTTGAAATATTAAGTCTTATGTGACTTATTTGTGTTTATATTTCTGTCATTGAATAAGAAGGAAAAAACAGCAACGTATCAATCATCCAGCTGCTACAATACTAACTCAAGCTGTACAGAAGGACAAAATGTTTGGCTCATCTAAATCAAATCTTTTGAAACATGTGTATCTCATGGTCATGTTTCAAAGATATGATAGGGTTGAAGTTAAACTAGTTCACCACTTCTTTGTTCCAGAATCATCAAGCAAGAGAAATGACGACATGTATATTGCTGTACAGCGAGAAAGTTTCGCAACATGAAACTACTATGAATGATATGATGGCCACTTGACCGTAAAAAGTTGTGCACGTTAAAGAAAATTAGTGACATCGTTCTATTCCGGCATGGATTCAACAAATAATTACACCACTTGTGTATCTTAATGTGTGGTAAAAATATCTGACAAGTTCAGATCGAGTGAGAGGAAGAACAAAGAGATTAAAGCCTCTGGTGGAAGAAAAAGCATAATATTAAATTAGGCAGAATGGAAAACTTGAGATGAGCATCCAGCAGAAGATCTGAGCCAGAAAACCTTGATAATGTAGATGCCATAGACTGGAATGCAGGGAATATGGCCATGAGGAAATTCCACGTCCAGGACGATGGAAAGCTGTTCTTGGTGTCATTGTATATTAATAATAATAATAATAATATTCAATTTTTATTTAGCGCTTAAAGGGATAGTTGAGTTCTGTTTTCAGACCGCAAATGCCTTCAAAGTGCATGGTTATTGCTCTTATTCTTATCTATGACATTTATAGTGCCCTTTTAGAACCTAAAATTGCTATGAAGGTAATTTTAGACCCCAAAATGGGTGAAATTTCGCCAATACGATCATACCAATTCAGTTCCACTTTCAAAAAAACACGGTGACTGTTAATTAATTATTTAATAAAAAAAAACAATACATGAGCTGGCTAATTGTGGGTAATATAAGCAACACGGCTGAAATACGACGTAAAAGGCGTTATTTCGTTTTTTTCAACAGTTTTTTTAAATTTTTCAAAATATCTAACATTTGTGGTGGTACACAAGTTTTAGAAATCGTTATATTTCAGCCGTCTCTGAACCGATTTTGATCAAAGATGATTTTGTCATTTAAACATTATGTTCTTTCAAATTTGACACTCAGTTTTTCATTATCTCACAAAAAAATATTTTGTGTAGCGCCCTCTGCAACAGAACTCAACTATCCCTTTAATGCAAATGTCTCTAAGCGCTTTACAAATATTCACATATTTAGTCATGGACATGGATTAGCCAAGAACTCAAATTGATGATTCATTTTCTTCAGTTTGCGTGAGAGCTCTTCTAAGAAGTCAACATATGTCTTGGTCACATTTTCCTGCTTTACAAGTCTATTTATTCCTTTATATAAACTATTCCTTTCAGAAAACATAGAGTTGTAATCTTCACATTTATAGACTTAATTATCTTTTGACTTTAACCATGACTATGATATGCCTCACTTTCAATATCAGAGTTGCTTTCTAATGTACTACAGTTGATGGGCAGGTCCAAGGTGTTTCCCAAATGCTGCCAAGCATCATCGTCTTGCATAGTGGAATAATTGACATTAAAGTATAACTTTTACTTGATTTTATGTTGTGAGATCAAACTTTTAGTAAGGTTATAAGCTTGATACAGTCATGACTAAATTTTCAGACGTGCTTGGTATTGTTTGGGACAAAATAGCTTGGACTTACCCTTGTTGTTATTTATAAATGTTCTTTTCTTTCATTGACTTGTTCATTTCTTATACTAATATGTTTTAATATAACCAACATTAATTGAATATGATACATATATGATTGCGGGAATGCATGTTTGTGAAAGGTGTATAACTGATAAAAATCGGTTTTATAACATTAAAAAGACTGGAAAAGCATTTTTAAAGATGATAGCAGAATTCTATTTTCCCCAGTTGCCTTGTGGTCCAGAACAACTATAGCTGCCTAGACAGACAAATATATTTATATGCCTATTGTAATTGGGATAAGCTAGTAATTTAAAGTATAAAGTTACCTGCTTCATATTATCTTTCAATAGCAAAAACAGTTGTACAGGATGATGTTGCTACATTATTCATTGATCATATTCTGAAACATTTAAACAAAAAGCGATTGTAATAATGTATTACACAAAGTTACTTGGATGTCTTAATTACCAACTATTCTTATTTAAATGATGAGGTAGGCATTTAATGGTGTACCACGACCATATTTTGTAATGCTGAGATGTAAATTGTGTGTTTCTTTTCTCTTTCTTTCTCTTTCTCCTTGTTTCTTAGGACATCAATGTTTGTTGACACAGGACATCATTCTTGTATCAAATATGTACACCAGGGCCCAATATTCATAAAACCTTGACATGCATACCTAGGTGTAAAAATAAAAGATGTTGTATTGCCCTTTGCGACCTACCCACCAAAAATTGAAATCTGCGGTCAGCTTTTTAAAAAAGTTATTTTTTTCTGTTTTTTTTTAAGAAAAAAAAGTTTAATGAATAACAAAATATTTATTCAAAACTGAGAAATATCAGCCCAAAGAGGGAGGGAAAAAATTATTGCATTTAAAACTGAGAAATATCAGCCTAAAGATTGAGAAGAAAGAAAAGTTTCTGACCAACCGATACATGTTTTGGCACTTAAAAGGCAATACAACATCTTTTTTGTTTAGGTCTTATGTGAGACTGGGAACAGAGACTGGGAACAGAGCTGTAATGTATAACATGCTACAAGAGTACCCCTGGAAATTAACCACATTACAATCTGATAGAATGGTTAAACATTGATTTTAACTTGTTAAAATTCCTGCCTGAATTCGTCGTTTGTAAAGTCACAATCCTGTCACTGTAAGTCAGTGGTTAACGCTATTCATGCTCGAACGAATGAAGCTACGGGGAGTTGACGCTGCTATCTCTGGTGACTTGTTAGTGAGTACATGAATGATTCTAAGAGTGAAGTGAAGAGACAGATTACTAAATAATTTACTTTTGCTGATAATGCCAAGGAAATCGCTGCTTTAGTCCAATACGCTTAGAAGACAAGCTCTCTGTAAAGGTGCAGATTTAACTTTGCAGAAATTACTGGATACCAAAAGAGCTCTTGAACCAAGTGCAAGAAGGAGGAAAAGTCAATGTCATTTAGAAAGACGCTGAAGCAGATACAACAAAAGAGTCAGTAAATGCAAATAGAGGCAGAGGATCCAAGAGACACTCTACAAAGGGAAAAACAGGCAAGGATCCCAATCCCAAAGAGTAGATCAAGACAGAGACAGAATGCTTTGACACGCCCACAGAACCATACCCACCTATTCATGTGGTACATGGCCCATACCCTCACCAAGGAAAATGCCCTGCTATAGGAAACGAGGGCAAGCCTGCCATAATATAGGACATTTTGCCTGAGTTTTCAAGTCTAAAGGCAATTAAAAATAGACAGCACAGAGTATACATTTGCTATGATTGACAAGATCTATATTGCTCAAAACAGATGAAGTTATATGCCAACAGGTATGACAGAGGTGTCAAAGAACACAAGATACAAGCATTGGTAGATTTAGGGGCTACAGTCAACATCATGGATGCTCCCACATTCCATAAGTTGCAGGAGAAACAGAAAGTTCAGATCCAAAAAGCCACTACAATGCTATATACAGATTAAACAAACAACCTACCTGTCATTGGAGTCATCGATGTCGACCTCAAATCTCCATGAGAAGTAGATGTCAACTGATCCTTGAAACTGCCACAACACTGAAGTTGATAACCATTCATCGCATCAGACAACACATGACCAATCAGTAAATCACTGATAAATACAAGTCGCCGTTTGAACCAGGAGTAAGAAAAGTGAAAGGAAAGTGATAGAGCTACAATTTGATGAGAGCGTAAAGCTAAAGCAGCAGAGACATCAAAAGAAGTGGAAGTTGGACATCATAGGTAGAATAGAAAGACCAAGGGTGTACCTAGGTGTACCTAGGGGAGGCTGTTCAAACACCCCCTTGGCAACTTCTGGGGGCAAGACAAAAACAAAGTGCTCACTCCCCCCCCCCCCCTCCCCTATTTGAAAATCCTGGATCAGCCACTGTCTTTAATGCCCCCCTTTAAAAGTCCTGGATACGTCCATGGTCAGCCCAATCCAGGTTGTGCTGAAGCCAAGTGGAGAAGTCAATCAATGTCTACACCAGATGAGCTGATTGGAGAATGGTGCTGACAGCTAGTAGGTCACTAATTTGAACTGGAAGAAAGTAGCAGAAAGAAGTTTTAACGTTCTAGGAAGAATGCTGAGCATTAGTATTCAGCTTATAGTTTTGTTTTGAGGAAATGACAAGCCAAAACTTTGAATTGGAACAGCTCACCTACAAATTTTTCTTCATTGCGATCTGGAATTGAACTCAACTTTTACTGAGCTCAGCTTTTTGGAAAATATTGTTATATCCTGACAAACAACTTGAAGATATTACAGATGACTACAAGATAATGTTATGGACATTCAGAAGAATGTTTATTTACCGGACTGGACTCTGTATTCACAAAAGGACATTTAAAAAAAAAAAGAATTGTATTAAATATATGAACGTGTCATTCAAAACAAAACTAAAAGGGTAATTTAATGTATCACAAGCTACAATGACGCACCCTGGATTCAACAGCAATACACTCTGATACGCTGATTAAACGTTAATTATATGTTGTTAAAATTCCTGCTCGAATTTGACATTTGTAAAGTCACAATTCTGTCACTTAGAACCCAATCAGAAACAACCAAACAACCTTTACTAAATCATTATAAGGACAGCATTACACATCATTCCTTATGTTAGGCTATATGCACCAAGTAAACAACAAATCCTGAATAAATGTAACCAAACTAAAACAGTTCATAAAAATATGATAGATTTGTATACAAAAATAACGTTCAATATTATGCATATATGTGAATCCAAGTGCAGATTCGAGCAATATGACATCAAGTCGATTTATGATAGTAAATTGAAACATATTCGTCTTTAATCTATTATCATATTATCAACAGTTTTATATTAATAACATGCATTAAATGTTAATTCTAAACTATTAATCATTATCACGGATAACTCTTTGAACAAATATAATAGTTGAACTCTCATACTGATTACTTATATTCAAAAGAGAAATAAATTTACAAAGTCATTGTAATTATATGGGATTAAAATTACTCAATAACCGCTAACAATCTGGCTATTACACCCGTTTCCCTTTTTTATTACATTTTTAGTGTTCACCAATAATCTTAAGGAACAATAAATTATCACGTATGTGTGTTCTTTATACCGAACTATATTATTCACCATCTGATATTCATGGTAACCGAAACCCCCAAACTCATTCACTCACAGCCATGAACTTTTGTTGTTTTAATAGCTGCTCTGCGAGACTCAGCATAATCTAAGTTTTACCATGATATTCATTTTGTCTGATTCAGAATAGAGTAGACTTATTCTTTGAATGTATGGTGCTGCTATACAATAATATTTTCCGGGTATAATTCTGTTGCCCTAAATATGAATGTACAGTATTGTCTCCATATAAAATATAAAAGACTGTAAATCCTGAAGATTGCAATACATGTATGAGATGGTGTATCTATTATAATTATTTTCTGAAGTTTTTTAAATGGGCCTTGGTTTTTCTGTATATTTTCAACGTTTGCAACATTCCAGCCGGAGTAGGAAGAGAGGATTTCGCCACCATAGAGCGATTCGTCACCTTTGTGACGGACACAGTACCTGGGGGCTCTACTGACATAGGGGTGGATCGACGCCGCAAGCTAGTGTTGATCATGAGATTGTCAGGGGGGTTTAGATCCCTCTTTCAAGACAAAGAAGGATTCGAAAGGTATAGTGTGCATATTGTTGGTTTTACCTTTATTTTGTTGAGTTGATTGTAATGATAGGGTGAAATTAGGAAAGACTGTACCTAGGTTCTGGGGGCAGTAAAGCGTCTTTCAAGGTGGGGGGGACAAACAAAAAAGGGCACTTTCTGGAGAAAAAAAGGGGACACCTACAAATGAAAACCTCTGAGCGAAAATATACATCAGTACATAAGGGATTACACTATCACAGATGATTTCAATATTAATTTCTCTCTTTACACGGCCTGCATGCTTAACCCTTACTGTACTGGGGGGGGGGGCCTGGGAGGCCCCCCCTCGACATTTTCGGAGATTGCGCCGCAACCGCTTGGAATTTTGAATTGTCGTTTCATGACTTTTTTCCCTCAAGTCTTACGCACA
>JARBES010000131.1:28011621-28024326 GCA_030265145.1 Strongylocentrotus pallidus | reverse complement strand
GAATATCTAATTTATAAATCAAGGACTCAAGAGAAGAAAATTCCCAGTGGATGATGATACTAAAATTATTGAATATTCACAATAGTTAGATTAAAAAGTATAAGTAGTTGTAGTTTAAAATAGAAGATGAAACTGAGTAACTGGCCTGTTGAAATTTGTGACTTTTTTCACCTTCACAAATATCCAAATATATGGTTGTTCCTAAAAACAATCTGTATTTCCGTCTCTATGGTTACCTTTCAGAAAACTGATTTGTTTCCATGGTGATTAAATATGCCCAATTTATTTCAGTGTTAATACCAAAATGACATTAAAACCCATGCTTTCATGTAGCATGCTACACCTATTAATCACACAAGTCTAGAATTGTACATAGTCAAAATGTGAAAATTACAAACTCAGAATAAATAAATACATGTGATGTAAAATGCAGTGTGGCAAATGAGACATGGTGACGACAATGCGTAAATATATGTATAAAAAGCAGGTATTGTGGAATACTTACAATATCAGCCTAAAAAGTGCAGAGAAATGAACAAAATTTCAAATAAAGTATACATATCAGCGAAAGAAAAAAATAATAGCGGACATCAATACAGTACAAGAAATCAACTGAAATTAAAACACCAAAACCTGAAAATGCTTTATAGCTGGAAAACACAATTTATATAACAATTTATATCACATAGTTTCTTTGGTGCAAATACTAATTTCACATATTTAAATGAATATTCCCTTTTGTCAAATTGTCTGATAGTGATGAGGTATCAAATAATTCTGAGTTTGAAAAAAAATACCCACATGCTCGGCTGTCCAAATACAGATGTCAAAATAAATCTTTTTTTTTTACTAACATGCCTGAGGCAAACTTTGGACTTGTTTAATAGTCAAGATTAGTTGCTATTCTGTTATTTGTATTGTCTTAAGCAGTCTATTTTTTGTATTTTCATATAAAAGGGGCCATTTATACATATGAATACACACATTTAATAGTTGTGTTAAGATATTTATACAGAAGAGGAATGTGATAGGAAAGATCAGGATAGGTGAAGTTTGGATTTTACAGCTTTACAATTTTGCAGAAGAATATTTGAAAAAATGATAAATGGAAACACTAATACATAAGATATAGAAAAATATCTTAAAGTTATCTGGACACATTAGAGCCAAACAATATAGAGAATACTAGTATATTGTATTGAGCAGGTTTTTCAGAAAGAATAAGTCAATGCCATGCAAATTCCAAATTATCCATATAGGGTATACAATATGAATAGAGATTAACCCAATTTTGTCCAAAACAACGATTTAAAAAAGTTCATAACTCTCTTGATATATATTTACATTTATATGTATATTTGTTTTTTTAAAAGAAACATAGGAGCTTTGTGCGGACAAAAGCAACAACCACAAGAAACGTAGACAGAAAAAGTATATTTGCTACAGAGCTTATTAGCAAGAAGACAGAGAGACAACACAAAGAAGCATGGAAGGGGTAGCATTGATCGATCCTGCATTGTAATCTTGATTGTCCAAAAATGAAATCTGATTGATATACCATCAGGTAGTCAAATGAAATTTCTCTCTCAAATGTATAAAAATAAGTCCGCAAAAGGGCATGCAGGTATAATTGTCGTATTTTAACATGAGCCACATGCATGCATAAAAAGCAATATGGCATAGTCTGCACGCACAGACCCTTGACAGTCATTGTGCGTAACAGTGTCTGTAGAATGAGAATACAATAGTCTCTGTAATTTAGCCGCTCCTGACACAGCCATAGACTGACATATCTAGGCTCTGCTCAAGGCTTTAAGAATTGTGGTAAAGTGTCACATAAAGAGTCTGTACTTGCAGACTATAAGGTCTATATAAAAAAAAAAAAATGTTGTATTGCCCTTTAGGTGCCAAATATGGGTTGGTCAGTCGGAAATCTTTTTTTAAAAAGTTTTTTCTTCTTCTTTTTTCTCTCTCTTTGAGCTGATATTTCTCATGCTTTAATATTTGTTTTCTCTAAAAAAACAGTAAAAAAAAAATTTAATAAAAAAAAGCCGACCGTAGATTTCAAGATTTTTGGGTCGGTCGCAAAGGGCAATACAACATCTTTTTAGGGGGCCTAAGCGGCCTGCACTACAAAGGAAGAGAAGGATAAAGACGAGGGGAAAGTGATATGACCAACAAAAAAAGAGATAGCTTACCCCTGGCCTAGGAAGAGAGAGATATACTTGTTTGTTGTCTGGAGAAAGAAAAAATAAATGTGTTATAGAAATTGAAATTAATTTACATGTGAAATAAAATATAAAAGAAAAGGAGTAGTAAATAAGTAAATATATGAGAAATGCATAAGAGAAAATTTCACCACAAAAGGACGGGATTAGAGAGTAGTGTCCCACACATCCATAAAAAAATTAAACTTATCCTCTTCATTTTTTGATAGGAAATAACAATTTGTTCATGTTTTAATTCATTGATAAGAAATTTATATTAAATAGTCACATATATCAGATTTTGATAAATTTTGATTGATTATATAATGATCGAGTAATGGCAATAAATCATGCACAACCTCAATACCCAGACTTTAATCTTTCAGCACAAATTGAGGCAATTATGGAGAGTTCATGTCATTCATTAGATGCAAGATTGATGAAATGCAACTGAACAGACTACAGCGTGGCTAAAAAAAATTATGAAAGATAAGTTAAATCCTCACTTGTTTTGCCGACACAGTTGTCGTTGACCTCCTTGACCAGTGTGCTAAGGTCATTGATCTGAATCTCCCAGGTATCGGCGAAGACGTCAAGATTCTCTCGAGCTATCTTACTGTTGTGGTTCATTGCGAGGGTGATCGCTGCACCCGTTAACTGCATTTGAAATAAAAATGGAAAGAATAATAACCATATTTATATTGTGCACATTACCCTGACTTTAGCTTAGCTTAAAGTACTGGCAACTCTGAGTAACACTGCTCTGGAAGTTTTAGCTGCAATTATAGACAATGGTACTATTATTTCCTGAATGGAATACTGATACATACAATTGTTTTCCTGGTCTTGAGTGGCCCCCCAAAAGGGCAATATAACTCAAGCATTATTGTTAGAAAAGCACATCTATTTGAAATGTGAGAAAACTAACTCAAATTGTATTAGAGGTGAGAATTAGAATATCTTGAAACCTGTAGCTAATCAGTTATTTTCATTTTTTCTAATTTGTATTCACCAAGTCAAGTTCCACCAGAAAATACTTGTTTTCTTCTCACCAGGCAGAAAAGCTTTTGTAATGATGTCAAACATAACTCCAAAAGAAATTTGATGGTAGGGCTTAGAATGGTATCATGCAATTTAACAATGACATTATACATTTCATTTAGGCTTCCTCCTATTTTGTGAACGAGAAGTCCATCCCAAACCAGCGGTCAATTCTCTGCCCACTTACCTGTGTATCTGACGTGGCTATACTATTCTCCGCATGGTCACAACTGATGGTCAGCGGAGCTAATCTGGACACATGGCCAAGTAATCTACATACCTGCATCATAGAAAAGAGACACAAATATTTGAATTGAATAAAATCATCATTTAAGCAGCAATACAATAGAAGTACACAAGATAAGCGTAACTTGCAATAAAACCAAATACCCCATCTCCCTAAAAAATAAACAGCTACAAAGAGCGTATGTCGTACAATGACAAAAATAGCTATAATTTTTCTTTCTTTGTTCCATTCAGCTTATTAATTCTTTCATTTGGTCAGCACGATCATGAAATCAATAATGAGCTACAGTGTATATGTTGTGCTGCCAGATTTGTCTGCAATAATTATAACTGAACTGCTAGTGTCACTGACAGTCCCTGGAACATCGGCGTGAAGTTGCAAGACTTGCTCTCATGAAGCAGATCCAGAGCGATCAATCTGCTATCCCGAAGACCCTAACACCTCTTGCTGTTACTACATCCCGTCATTCGTCAACCAGCAATAGCCAACATTTGAAACACACTTATTGCAGGACAGACTTCTTCAATTCTCCTATTTCCCTCGTAAGTGCAAGGACTGGAATAATTAGTTACCTAATATTGATTCCTTTAGGTCCCATGTGCTAAAATTCCTAAAAGATGGTTTTTAGTTCATGACCACATGCCTCGTTTCCATGTCTTTATATGGACTAACAAGTCTGCTGACACGTATTGAAGAAGAAAAAGAAGAAGAAAAAGAAGAAGAAGTATCTCTATGTATTTCCAACATTGCTAAACAGCATGTCAGTGACACATTCAAGTTCAAACGGATAGATAGAAAAATGGAAGAGCCCCCAAAAAGATAAAAAGATGATCTTACTTCTCTAATTTGGTCAGCATGATCATGGAATCTAACGGTAAGCTGCTGAACTGCTTCCACCTGTCCCTGAAGGGCCACCTCCTTCAGCTTGTGGATGGTCGTATGGTCGTCACCAACCTTGAACACTTCTGATGCATGGTCTAGGGCTGTGTGTTGAAGCTGATGAGGAGAGATGAAAGACAAAGATAAACATGATGATTTATTAATATTGCATACACATCAATCCCAATGGATGCTTAAGATGCCTGCTAAGTACTACTTCAGTCAAACCCCCTTTAGTGAACACCTGTCTACAAAGACTACATTTTTTGTTTCCCTTGAAACATGTACTAAAGGAACCTGTCTACAAAGACCACTTTTTGTGTTTCCCTGAATTTCCCTGAGTTTTGTACTGAATGTACACCTGAATTGAGAGTGGCAAAGAAAACAAAGATGAATGATTTGCCAAAGGACATAAGAGCCACAGCTAAGACTAAAACCAGGAACCATATGATGCACAGTCTGGTTACATATCCACTAAGACTGTGACACCTCTAAACACCTCTTATTAATACCATGCTGACTATCCTGTGTGGAGGTTTATCAGGCTATTACAAAGAACCAACTGCTCAAATATTGGCAATACTATCTCTACAGGCTTTCATTGACTTTATTTGGGTGATCAGGGCCCCGTCTTATAAAGAGTTACGATTGATCCAAATCAATCAAGAGTCCTCCAATCAATACTAAGCCCTCCAATCAATCGCAAGTTTGCAGTCTCCTATCTCTTATGTACAAAGTTGCGATAGATATCAATCACAAATAAGTTGTGATTGATATCAACTCTTTATGGTCTTTATGGTCTTCAGGAACCATTGACATTTCCCCTGAAGATGTCAATCTTTAGAATAGCTAGCTTTTGTTACATTTCTTACCTGCTTCTTGAGATCTGAGATAGACTTGACCATCTTGACCACCAGGACTTCTAGCTCATCCTCCTGTCTGTCTGATGGATGCTTATCCTGCAGAGAGAAGAGAGAAGAGATGGAGAATGAGAGAGAGAGAGAGAGAGAGTGAAAGAGAGAGGGAGAGAGTATAAGAAAGAGAAAGAGAGAGAAGAAGAGAGAGAGAGCAGAAGAGAGAGGGTGGAGAGAGGGATAGATAGAAAGAGAGAGAGAGAGAGAGAGAGCGGAAGAGAGAACAGAAGAGAGAACAGAAGAGAGAGAGGAGGAGAGAGGGATAGAAAGAAAGAGAGACAGAGAAAGACAGAGAAAGATAGAGAGAGCAAACAAGAGAACAGAAGAGAAAGGGAGGAGAGAGAGAGGGATAGAAAGAAAGGAGAAGGAAAAGAGAGAGGGATAGAAAGAAAGGAGAAGGAAAAGAGAGAGAGAGAGAGAGAATGAGAGAGGATAAGGGAGAGAGACATTGAGAGAGGATAAGAGAGAGAGAGAGAGAGAGAGAGAGAAAGACAGAGAATGAGAGAGGATAAGAGATAAGAGAATGATAAGAGAATGAAAAGGAGATGAGCAAAGGAGTGTGAGAGAGAGAGAGAGAGAGAGACAGGGGGGGGGGGGTAGATGATGTAAGAAGAGAGATAGATATAAAATAATGGGTATAAATTGAATTAAGAGAAGGAGAAAAGAGAGAAAGAAAGAGAGAAAAAGAGAATGGGGGAAAAATAGGCGTAAACATAATAGAGAGAGGGCAATAAGAGAAAGGAAGAGAAACGTGAGGATGGTTGAGAGATAACAAGAAATAAGAGAGAATAAATTAGAAATAATTATGAGAAATAAAAATAGAACATACTTGTAAGAAGAGTGAAATGAAAAATTACAATCCTGAAAATCTATTTTCATTTACAGTTTCTGCAAAACTGAATGAGGGAATTGTTATGAATAAAGCAGAAAGAGAGACATTTTGATGATGATAAATGGCAAAGATATATAATTTGATGGATGGGTAATAGTTCTATGTGTGAGTTTCCAATGAGGCAATGTGAGAAAAGGCGTGTGAATTAACCATACCTATTTGGATTTTGCTTCAGGTTAAATCATTTCTCATATTTTGTAAAAAAAAATAAAAAAAGGTTATGTCTGCCATAAAGTCAAGGAAAAGAAAAAGAAATGCAACTTCCCTGGGAAATGTACATTAAATTTCTTTAAATTTCAGATAGATCATTTGCATCTTAATTCTAAAGCACACAGGCTTATACCTGCATTAAAGTTAAAGCAAAAACCCAGATTGTATACCGGTAATGAGATTTTCATGAAATTCAGCTTTTGATATACATGTACCATCTGCAGCTTTCTTTGAAAGCACAGGAACATGCATGTATCTAGACTAAAAATGCATTAGGCACAGAAAATTTCTCTTTCAGTGGAACATATAAAAGCTCATTTCCGGAAAAAGAACTTGGAGAAAAAAAAAAATAAAAAAAAAATAAGAGGAATGTAAGCATTTAAGCCATCTGTCAAATTGAGAGCTTTCTAAAGATAGGTACAGAGCTCAAATGAAGCAATTAACAAGCAGTAAAGTTTGTCTGTTCAATTACTTCTCTCTTAATGCAAGCAAGGTGGAGAGGAAATTAGAGGAAAGTCATTTCCTAGATTTCCAAGACCTAGGGGTTATCTGTCAGGGGCGTTCTCACAAGACGATCGCAACGTTTTCCAGTACGTTTCTTCTCAAATAACTGGTAAATGTAATTTAAAATGTCTATTGCTTTCAAAAATCTTACGGGGCAGATCCAGGGTTTTCATAAAAGTGGGGGCAAAATTACCCCTCCCCCCCAAAAAAAAAAAAAAAAAAAAAATGTAAAAAAAATGTTGGGTTCATCTTAGAAGACGGACACATTTTATTTTGTAAACTCAGGTGCCTACATGTATATGACACATTGGTTGGAAATGGGACACACATAGATTAGGGGGGGGGGGGGTCACAATTATTGGCAAATGCCCAACCCCCCCCCTTTTTGCAAATACTCGTTTAGACTAATATACTTTAAATTACATGGGAACATGTCTTGTGCTATGGGCGTCCATCGGGCAGTTCTCATTAGGGGTATTGAATTTTTTTCCTCAAGCCTTCAGGGTATCAAAACATTCCATGTTGTTCTAGCTGTCTTGGGGTGCTCATACAGTTCATTTAACACCGCATGGCCATCATTCTTCACACTGGTCAACACGTATTACCTACTTACATCTATCAGACTTTATTAAATCTCTACCAGGGGGCCATGTAATGTTTTCCTGATCCCTACGGGCTAGAAGTTCAGGATTAAACCAAACTTATGCCCCTTTTGTGGGATTGTCCTTAAACTAAATACAATCAAACAACAACAACTAATTCACAAACCTGATTCAATTTTATCTAAATACTATAAAGCACCTATTCAAAAGATAAAACAACCAAAAGTGATGATAAATTTATGTTCTATGATATATCTTCCTGCCACATTTGCTCCAGATAAACTTCGAACACTAATGGAATTCTTCACTTTAACCCTGTTCCAAAAACTATACCTAACCCTAACCCTAATCCAAATCCTAATCCTAATCTATCACAATCCTAACCGTAACCATACCTTAAAGCCTAAACCTTATATCTTTGATGAGATTGATGGCCTAGAGGCAATTGCAATCAAATAAAATGTTAGATAATCCTTCTTCTGCCTTTAACACAAGCCCTTTGGTAAAACATAATTTTAACAAAATTTAATCTGATTCACAAAAGTCAAGATATGTTTTGAAAAACGCCGACAATAAAAAGGCAAGTTAGAACGCAGCATTGTATTGATTACAGATGAGATTGGTGCATCCGTTAGAAGGATTGGGGACCGGTGAAAACACATGTCAGACATGGACCTTCTATTGCTCAGATAGCTACATGGAGAATGAGGGAGGAAACGTCACATATCTAACAAGAGGAAATTGGGCAGGTGTTCAGGTATTTTCAGCGAGGAAGTTAGAATAGATGTTAAAATGTAACACAAGTGACCATATCTATGTTTACCAAGGATGATTGGAGACAAACGCATAGAAGCTATTTATGTTTCAGTGATTGTACCAATATGTGTTCTTAACCTAGTATCATTGTCATCACTCTTCTTAGGAATCACTTTAGTAGAGGTAAGATTAATGAATAACCACCACTCTTGAATATTCATAAACAGCAATTTCATCTCTGTAAAACACTGTGTAAGCTTATTTTATATTTCTGACTACCGGTATCATAATTGACTTATATAACATGTGTTATTTTTCTTTCATGATTGTTCAGTGCCAAGAGATTAGCCCTGCCCCTTTCATATACGGTCAGTAATCTCTTTCTATATCTTCATGTGAGTACAGGTGGAATCTCTATATTTATGAACAGATTATTATCTCAAATGTCATCCAAGCTATTCTACATTCATGACTATCATCATTGACTTACGTGTGTTATCGTTCTGCCATGATCGTTGAGTGCTGTCAGATTAGCCCTGCCCCTTTCACATAGGGTCAGTATTCTCTCTCTGTGTTCGTGGGAAGTGTAGGCTGAGTCGGTGAAGTCCTGTGTGGTGTCGACGAGGAGGTCCATGGCTAGCTGCATCTTTGTTCTTGTCGGTTCGTCCGCAAGAGTGACCTTTGAGGTTTCGACCAGGTCCTGAGATGAAAGTAGATTATTCAAATAAAACTCAAATTTAAATGCGAAAATAGCAAGATGTTGATTACTATGGAGTTGTAAAATCCCCTTCTTACTGATCAACTAAAAGCTTTTATATTTTTTCTTCTACAGATCAGCATTGGACCTTTTTCAGAGGTTTTTACTTGGCTTTGCATTATTTAAAGAAACATAAATAAAGTGCCTGTAAAATGTGCATATAAGCCAGTGACGTACAGCTGTCAGCATAATCACGTGATCAGCCCAGTCTATTGATATCTAGCATTCTTACAGTAAATATAACCCAACTAAAGTCCTTTCCCGGGCGGTCCTGGGTTATTAAACATAATAAAACCTCAACAACACTAAATCTATTAGACCTACTGCTGAACTATCTAAGAAGCTACTGCCTCCTATTTCAAAGAAACCTGCTTTTACAGACGTAATTCTTGTTTAATTTGGTGTCTGCATGAAACAACACGCATAACAAGAGACCAGTCACACTCTCTGCATGCAGTACGTAGAAACAAACAGAACAGCAATGCTTACATGTAACTCTTGCATGATACTGTGCATGTTAGGCCACGATGTAATGCCGTTGGGGGAAGAGTGCGAGGAGAGGCGCTTGTTGTCGTACTTGTCGTAGATGATGTCGTTCACGTTGGACAGGGCTTTCCTCATGTTGATGAAGACAGAGTCACGCGTCTTCTTGGCTGGATCACATTCTGGATGTCTAAGGCACGTCTGGTGAGGATTGGAATATAAATGAGATTAAAATCAAATGGGATTAGAATCGTATCAATGAGAGAATTGGGCAATGGCTAGTCTGCACAAAAAGACTCTATCATGACATATACCCAAACACTAAGGCCCAGCTGATATCGCTTTGCAATCAGCTAGGCACCCTCGACAGTTCACTTTAAGAAATCATTGTTGTCTGCAAAAACCTGTTTAATGGACAGTCACTTTTATTCTTCCATTTATGGCTTTTAGAACTCTGACATACAAAAATTGCTTCTATGAACAAACACATCAAAAAGGATTAAATCATACCAAAGAGAGGAATTTTGACATACATGTACATTGTAGGATAGCAACACATCCAAAGAATAAGACTGAAAAAGGGACTGCATTTTCCAATTTCCCCTCCCCCCCCTCTGATTTCCAAGAAAAGGTGGGAACTTTCTATTTTGTTGAGGATATCATCACCTCCTTCCTTACCTTACATGATGTCAGCAGCATTGTGGTAGACTTCTCTAAGGTTGATCGGGTGCACGCCATCTTGGCTTTCGCTCTCTCATCTTTTAAATCCTGAAAGAATAAAGAATGATTACACACCTAACAATCTGTCTTCTCTTGGCAGATATACAGTAAAAAGGTAAACTAAATTATGAGTGAAAGAATGCACTAATAAAGCAAGGAATAAATGAAATATTAGAGAACCCCCCTCAGTAATTTTTTTTTGTTATATACACTTTTACATATACAGGCAAGAATTTAAATTATATTGTAGATGCAGCAATAATTCTTTCTCAGCTTTAGTGTTGACATGGAAAGGAAATTTTGAAGATATAGAGACAATGAAAATGAAAAGGAAAAAGATAAACGGCAAGGCTATGAAGAAAGAAAGAAAGAAATGGTGACATAGAAAGAGAGAGTGAGAAGAGGTAAACGAAAGAAATAGAAAGATGGAGGGGGGAATGGGAGAGATGAGAGACAGGGAGAGAGAGAAAGATGGAGAGAATGAGATAAAGAGAAATATGGAGATAGCTGGGAGAGAGGGGGAAATGGAAGGGGGAAAGAAGGATAATCAGACAGAGGGGGGAGATGGAGAGAGGGAGAGGGTGAGGAAGAGACAGAGATAGAGAGAGAGCAAGAGAGACAGAGAGAAAAAGAAGAAAGAGAGAGAGAAAGAGATACAGAATAAAAGAGAAATTATATGTACTATTTGTCTATCTCCTGTTAGATGAGCTAGTTCCACCATTTCTCGGCCAAACTGACTGAAGCACTGAACAAACTCGGTGAAACTCCTCGTCTTGTCAATACGCTCTAAGCTGTTTGAAACCTAGAAAATAAGGAGAAAAGATATAATAATAAAAGATTATAAGATTTATGATAACATTTTCAATCTTTCATCATAAACTCCCATTCTGATTTATTGCAACATTGTTCAGGATATCATTAAAACTCACATCCTGCCCACGTGTTGAACCTATGCCCTGTTTTTGATCAATAAAAACAGCCACAGATTTATAACAAATGTGCACATAGACCATGACAAACAACGCAATTATTTCAGCTGCTCATATCAATCATTTCAGAATCTACATTTCATTGACAACAAGTTTTATGAAGCAGAGCTCATTTCTGATTTTCACTTATTTCACACGAGAGACATTTTCAGTTCTAAACAGGTAGAATGCTACAGTCACACACATAAACTTCACAATAGAAAGATAGAGATGATGGGAATTGAATACATTTTAAAAATATTTTCATTGGAATTCGATAGTTACATATTTTGACAGGAATTCAATATTTTGTTCAAATAGCTTCATGAAATCAAGCCCTGAACAAATATCAGATCACCCTTGCCTATTCTTTAATTTGAAATACTCTTGATTATAATTTTTTTTTTTAAAGCACACATCTCAGGGTACATACTTACCCTATTTCTAGACTGCGATATCTGCTTGATAACAATCTTGTCGGCCATCAACAAGACCCTTGTAATGGCCGATAGTAGACCTCGAGCTGCCCGGACCATGTTACCCTTTCCAGCTGGGCTGGTCATCTGTCCCGTTGCATCATACGTTACATCAGTCAGCTTGGCAATGTTACTTCCTATATGTGGGCAAAAACAAAAAATGACAAGATTAATGGATTTGATAAAATCATTCCTTAAAAGAAAAATCAAAAGGTAACCTTGCGAGAATCCTTTAATAATAATAATAGTAATAAGTCAATGTATTTAGCGCAGCTATTAATTATATGAATATACTTAACTGTGCTCAATTCAGGGTATCGTGTTATTACCCTAGCTGTAGCTGAGCTGGCATAATAAAGCTCCGAAGCATTCAGAGAATTTATTCTGACCGGGTACCCATTTACTTCACCTAGGTGGAGAGTGGCAAATGTAGATCCATGTCTTGCCAAAGGACATTAGTGTCGCTGCGGGACTCGAACCACAAACCATGTGATCCACAGTCTGTGAAGTATCCGCTAAACCACGACAGATTTACTATACTAACACAATAGTCTTCACATAGTAGTGTAACCGATAAAGGGGTATACCTCTTATTTATTTTATTTTTTCATAGAAACGTATCCACTTCATAGAGTACTCCTGTTAATTGGGTATACATGCCTCATCCAGCCTTACCCCAGTTTTATGGAGAGCACTGTACATCATCTACTGAGAGCCAGAAGGGTGTTAAGTTTGTATTTAAAGATATGAACCATTGCCCTTTTGGTTCTAAGCACATAACATCTTCATTGCCGTGACACAAGTAAAGTACACTTCGTCTGCTGGCAGCCTAAAGAGCATTGACCTGTATACTTTGACAGATCTATATTAAACATCCTTTTGACACTGAGCAGGCAACTTGCACTAGTATGTGACATGGATTTAATGCCCTTCTGGATCTGAACTGACAACATACATGAACATTCAAGGGCACATTAAAGTGCTGACAAGCAGGTATGATGTGTAGTAGCATCTAAAAAGCCTTGAAATGTCAAAATAGAGGACTTTGG
>JARBES010000131.1:27634684-27645477 GCA_030265145.1 Strongylocentrotus pallidus | reverse complement strand
TCAAGGTTGAAAACCTTACTGTGTTTTCTCCATATGCCTATACATATGTGTGCCAAATTTCAAGGTATTTCATTCAACCATTTTCAAGTTATCTTGCTAACAAAAAAGTGGCGAGAATTAAGAAAAATAAATAATAAAGGCAATTTTAACAAAAATATAAGGTGGTCTGTATTAGATACAGCCCACCTGAAAAGAGTATAAAAAAACATATTGCCTTTTCTATATGTTATTAATACGTATTCCATTTGATAACATATACTTGTTTTTCTTTTCAATATGGGCCCCTGTTATGTATACAATCGAGGCTCAGGAGTGACGCGCACTTTTAATATTCGTAGCGTTTTAAATTTCACCTTGTCCAGATCGATAATGCTTCCGAATACTCGAAGCTATTGGATATTTGGTGTAATTCCTTTTCTGTTTTGTTTTGTTTTTGGGGTGGAGGAGGGGGGGGGGGGGGTATTTTCTTCTACTCAGTCACAATCTTACCAATGATAAATGTTTCCAGCTCGATTTATACCCTGCGGATTTGTTAGCTTTTTATTTGCCTCCCTTTCTTCGAATAGTGCACCAACATAATTATACATGAGGGAAGAAAGGAAATGCGAGAGACAGAAATAGCGACGTCAGGGGACAAGGAAAGGGAAACACATTCTTACATTTAAAAAAAAAAAAAAAAAAAATCACAAATAATCCGCCCCCTCTCCAGTACAATGAGAATGCACGAAGCGCTTACGGCATTCCCGTGATATAACATGAAAGAGAAATAGGGGCTTGAGGGGAGAAAAAAAAGAAAAACATTTATAACGTAAAATTCACGAAGAAGTCCGCATTCTCATAGATAGTAAAAATACAAAAACAAAGATTAAAACATTGCTCACAGCAATCTCGTAAAATAACCTTTATATCGATTGCACACTTCAGATGTTACGCTTTCTAAAGTTAGCATATATCATCCGAGCTTCATTGAACATTACATGCATACGAAGTTCTCGCAGTCGATGTTGTCTTGTATCTTATTAACTGACACTCGCTGCGGTTGAGCTCGATGATGTTCTCTTACGGTAGAAGACGATAACCTCTAGGGCGTTACCCTTTAAGGAGAAGATGCTCCGAGAGAGAAAACAAGAAAATAAACATTTGACATGCGAAGTTTCCGCTGCTCGAGATATTGCTTTTCCATGCAGAATAACTTCCCAGACAATATTCGTTAAAGGAAATAAAACCAAAGTTCCGAGTACATCTTCCGGACTACTGCAAATACGACTAAAACTATTCATTTGACGAGCTTTATATATCCATTTTCTTTTTTCTTTTTTTAATTCTCAGGGTTTTATGGGGTAGATGTCATTACGCATCCATCTGATGGTGCGATACAGACGATCAAGCTTATTTTACGCGGGAAACACATTACAATTCTTAACTCAACCCAACGCGTTGGGTTGAGTTAGAGTTCATTTTATTGACTCTTTCGATCCCCTTTCGGGGGAAGAGGGTACAATAAATAAAAATAATTAAAACATAACATTTCAAGGTATGAATACAATATGAAATGAGAAAAACAGTACATAATAAAGAGTTTGTTTATAAACTACTGTACAACACATAAACAGTACTAACAATATTAAACAAACATATATTACAAGTTAAACAAATTATATGAGAGTTATAAACATACACAAAGAAATGCTAAACTATGAATTTAGAACATATTTAATATTCAAGCCGTAAAGGTGACTTACCTACTCTACCACTACACTGTATTTGATTTGAGTCAAAAGTTCTTTCTGATGGCGCAATTATGCAGACGACCAAGTTTATTTTAGGCGGGAAACACATTACAACTCTTAACGTTGGGTTGAGCTCGGGTTGATTGACTCTTTCGACCGCCGAGGTCACTGATTTCTAGAGCGCGTAGTCAGCATGATCTTGGCAGATTCATGTGATATTGACATGCGACCTGAATGGAACGTGACTCATCAACCAGTTGGAGTCCGACATCGTACCATATCATTGGTCAAGACCTTAAAATGAGTGGTGTGTTGTAGGTCTTGCCATGAGGGGTATACTGCTATCATTGGGGAGAGGAGATAGGGGGGGGGGGAAACTATTTTACGTGGTGGATGAAATGAGAGTGAAACAAGCCATCAATTTTTCAAAGAGGGATGTGAGAGTTGGTTCCTCTTCTTCAAGAAAATGTGCCTCCTTCAATACTGAAGATTCTTGCAGATGCCGTATACTCGACCTGATTAGGGTTGGGCAGGTGGACCACAACACCGGGGTTTCCCCCTACTCTTATACGAATAGTGCAGTGGGTTCTTAACGTGCAAGGGTGGTGACTCTCCTGTACACGGGACTTCCATTTAGCGTCCTATCCGAGGGACGGTTCTATCATGTTTGTAACGTCCCCTTTATCCTGCCCCCTCCCGCCTCTCACCCCTCTTTCTCCCTTTCTTTTATTTTAGACATAAAATATTGTTGTTTGAACTTGCACAGTGCATGCAACTTTGTGCTTCAAATATTACACTTTATTTTATAATGATTGTAATATTTAAATAAGATCGGACATACAGTGTGTGTGTGGGGGGGAGGGGGGGGGGGGGCTCCCTGGAACAGATTTAATAACGAAATTCTAGGCAGAAAAGCGAAAGTTTGATAATGCATAAATTATTGTTGTACAGTATGTATCCTGTCAAAAGAGGAGACAAGTTTATTTTATCTATCGCTTGTCTATGCTAGAACAGCGTTCGTTGCATTTCTTATTCTTTTATTCGTAAGTAGATTGTTTGAAAGGGGAGAAGATCATTGTAAACATTATTTTGCTTTCCGAAATTTCCATACAATGCCAATTCCATGTAAAACTGATAGACAATTCCTTTTTAAATATGCACAGTTCATATTTTTTAGAAGACAAACTTGAATCTAAAGTACCTCCCTGTCCCCTTTTCATTTCTATCATAATTTGAAATTGGGAAGATTTACATGAATATCGGATATGCTTTTAAGGTTTGGAATTTCATCTCAGAAACTTGGGAAAAATCTGGGTCGCAGTTTCATTACCGCGTACTATGGAGGAGAAACGGGAGTGATTACTATTTTTTCGTGTAATCCCAGGCCTTCATTATCAAAGAAGCCGAAATGGGTCCGTTGGGTCTTCCATATTAGACGCCCCTTCAAGACAAAATGCTTCTCGTCTGCTACTTAGAGGAGGAGGATGGAGAAAACAAAGAGAAGATAATAGGCGGGAAAGTCAGACGATATATTGAATAGATTATCATGAGCATCGCATCTATTGCCTTGACAATGTTAATCTTATCATCTCTTCTCTCCGTGTCTCCGCATCATCTGTTTCCCTTTCCCCTCCCCTTCTCTCTTTTTCTATCTCTTTCTCTCTTCATCTCTCTTTCTCCTCCTCTTTCTTCATACCTATGATTCACAACATGTCACGTTTTTATCCAGCGTAAAATGAAAGCCGATTGATTATAAGAGTGATTGCAATGCTAGGCTGATCAATTTTGAATTGTTTTTATTCTTGATAAAACGGAACTAATTTAAATTTTCAAAAAAGTTATTGAATATTGAATTTACAGTGACCATAATTTTATACAATATCGATTTACATATGGCCTCAAAAAATGTTTAGAATGGGCTTTGTATCTGCTAGTAGATAAACCCATGATTCGTAGACATTCACTGCATTGCAACAACTACGTCTGATATTATCCTCGATATTTAATCAATTTTCTACTAAGACGATGCATCATTACGATAACATTAATATTGTACACTAATTTCCTCTGCCTTATTTCTCGTAGATTCATATGAAAATCGATAATGCAAAATTACTTGGCCGTATATCCATATTGATTATTATCAAGAATCATAACTATTGTACACTCAATGGGAAGTATGTTTCAAAACGAAATATCGTTTATCCATATACATATTCTAATTTATAATACCGAGGCATTGACGAAGAATAATCGAAACTACAAAAAATAGTAATAATTATAATATCTCGGCAGCAGACGGTAAGAAACTGTGTGAAGAAATTATTTTGATTGACAAAGTCCACAAGAGTGGATTGAAGCTTGCCTGAGTTTAAAATGGTTTGCAAACTTGAGAACACGATGAGTAATACGATCTAAGACGTTTTTTTAAAGACTTGCGAGTCGATAAAAATAAAATGCTTCTCCACATTCAAGACAAAAATACATGTACAAAGTCATCATCTTCTTAACTGTAAACCGCATCTTATCGTGCGCAAGAAATCAATACACCTATACAGCCCTCGTATCGATCATGCCGAATACTACAATACCCAAACGCCCTGGTTCAATAGTCAGGGCAGTTCCAAAGACTAAGTCTTGCTGTAGGATTAAACTAGGGGGACAGGCCCATGTCCTTAGTGGTATACATGTGCATGTAACGTGTCCCCTCTCGGCATACAACAATGCACAAAATTTGTGTCTATACTTTGGCGCGTATAGGGTAAACAAAATAACGTTAGATACCCATCACCTGTTCGGAGAGGGGGTTACGAGTATTCTCTTGATTTCAGGTGTTTTGGTGGATTTCTTCCTGGTCTTGGAACTTCTCAGCAAGACCAGGCCTTGATTAAGTGGATTAGTGGATTTTAGAGGAATATAAGCAGTTCTTGACCCGTCGTGTCTTGGATCTCGTGGTCTTGAACCGAAAAAGTCTCGTGGTCCTGGATTCGGACTGCGTTCTTTTGAAGGATTTTTCGATCAACTTAAGAAGTGACTGAAAACATTCAACTTTACCTGACTGTTTAATCTGACCAAGGAAATTCAACATTTTAAAAGTTGTTCTAGCTCAATTTGGACGAACGAAAGATAGGCTAGCGGCCATTTTAGTTTAGACCAAGGACTGTGACCCTAGAGGAGAGGTGGCATCATGTCGGCCATGGCTGCCGGGGCTGGAGGGGAGGAGGTGCAGGTCGCTGGTAGCTCCGCTCTCTACAACAAGCTAGGATTGACCAAATCGGAAATGGTAAGGTTCCAACAAGATTTTAAAGCCACTCTGTACTACTTGCTCCCTCTATATAGAAAACAATGCCTAATCGGTGACCATTGGTCCCCCATGATCTACTTTTTCTTATGTTAATTGAGAGCCGAGTTGATGAGATAGCCACCTGTCAGTGACCCTGGGTGGTCTAATCCCTCCTAGCCAAACTAGTACAGCCGGCCTTTAAAAGAAACTGAGCAGCATCGTCTTATTACCACCTTATATACTTCCGTCAACAGTATGAATATAATTAACAATATGTTTAGCTGCTTCACGCCCTTTACATTCAAAGTAAGAATAAGATCACGTAAACCCCAAGGCGCCGATTGTATTTATTTATTCCTAATATTTAGAGTTGACATAAATATATGTCTTAATTTTGTTTTGTTTTGTTTTGTTTATTTAATTCAATACGGTGATTAAAAAAAAAACCTGCTTTCAGCCGCAAAACTATTTTCAGCAAGTCCGTTTACAAAAGAAGACAACATTACAAAAATAGCTTATTAATTAAAATGTATTTACAAAGGAAAAATACAAATTACAATACCTAAATACAAGTTATGCACAAATTATTATTATTTCAAAATAAATAGATAGTAGATATATCAGAGATAGTAGGGAAAAAGAAGAATCAGATAAAACAATCTTCATAAATTATATTCACAATACGAAAGAGTTTAAAGAGTTTTTGCCATACTCACAATGTCATACACACAAGACGTGTCTACCTTTGTTTAGTACTGTATTATTCAGGTTACTATGGCAATTTTACTGATTTGTATCTATGCGTGTGTAATCGTTTTTATTCTGCACACGGGATACTAATATATGCAAGGATTCAAGGGCGAACTTTTCAAGGATTGTATTCTTGATTGATTATAGGTGTATAAAAAGTTCAAAGAAAAAATAACAAATTCAAATGAAAACAAAGGGAATGCATTTGAGCACTCCTCCGACTTTTACCAAACACCATGCATAGTTATTAAAACGGCAACATTAGACGCTCAAAACCCCTCTCAAGGAATTCCACACTCCTAAGTTCATCCATTAAAACCTAAGTGCCATAAGTCGAGTCGAAAGATGGCTTTACTGAATGTAGATATTCATAATGATACTTTGGCTGACTTTAGTGTGTCTTTTATTTCAACATTAAACAAACAAAAAATCTCTGAGCTGCATTACTTTACATTCTAAATTATACAGGTATAATGCCTTCTGAAAGCAGCGTCTCGAGGATTTACAATCATGAATTTTAAAAGGTTCTCGACGTTGGATTGTCTCTTGGATATTTTCTTATTTTTCTTATCGAGCAAGTCAAGCAATGTCTGAAAAGGGTGATAAAGAAATTGTTTACTCCAAGCACATCCTTCGTTCCATGTACATTTTACCATAACGTAATTTTAACGGCGAAATCCAAGAGGTGTCCCCAGAGACCCGGATGTATTGTTGATACCGCAACAATTTTGAAAAGGAGAGGAAATGCCATCGGAGAATTTGACATGGTCCAATCATTTTTATTAAGTAAATCATATAATTTAAACCGGAAGGAAAGTAAGAGGAAGTCAGAATATTGATTAGGTAGCAGGCGGACAAGGCCTTATGTTCTTGAAAATTATTAGATGAAAGTTGTGTGTAGCTGCTTTAAGAAATGAATTTGTGAAGTAAAATGAAGGATATTCCTGTTATTATTGTCATTGTAAACGTGCTGCATTACAAAACATGACATGAATTATGATAATATTTCTCTTATATACATCATCTTCCGTAATGTTGTAGAGGTAATTCTTTCTCCGCCCTTCCTCTCCTTTCCCTAACGAAATATGTCAGATTTCACATATTTATTGGCATCATTCTTTTATTCCGTGTAATAATTCACGTCTACAGAATGTTTGACACTGTAAATGAACCTCATCGTATGCATCATGTTCACACAGTTTGTATGAAAAACGAACCTCACAAAAGAGTGCGATAATACATGGTGTAGGAACCGATAATGGAACAATGGTCGATATGAAAAATCGGCTGTGCATACAAAAAATCTCCTGACAGACGTCGATGTAGATAATTCGTGGATAGATAGGCAACTCTATCTTTTTGTCAAGTGCATCCAGGTTTTTAACTTCATGAATCTGGCATGTGCGAAGTTCATGCACCCACCACCGTCTAGACACCACGCGATTACCAAAGGTTCGTTACCCGAACGAATGTCCGTGGCGCACTTGGAGAACAAGTCACGTGTACTTCCCTTCTCGGCCAATCAAAGGACTGAAAAACCGTAAATGCATCACAAATATTTAGAACTAGTACTAATGGGATTGCATCTTGAGATAAACTGTCTAGAAGCTTTCGCGAAAGGTTGATTACGTAGTGAAAAAATAAGGATATGTATTTTTCTGGGGTGGATTTTGTAAAAGAGGGGGAAAAATAGTCTTAGAATTTGCAAGCGTCAAGCGAACAAGCCAGCAAGCAAGCAAGCAAAAAAGAAAAGAAGAAGTCATTAGTAACTTTTGGGGTGGATATATGTAGTCATTCTAAAATTCTCTTACAAGCAAAACAGAAAAAAAAGATTACCTCAAAAGGGGGCATAGTTGCTCCAAATAGTTCCCTCCCACGTACAATCTCTATGAAAGGAAGCTTCATGACATGATAGACCAATCAGAAGCAACTTCCGGTGACGTAACTATCTCTCTCAAGTAACTATACGGGCTGGATGTGCCCCTAAATCCGCCAGGGTTGTATTATTAAAGAGGTTTTAATTTACGCAGTCCTGCTGAAAGCACTAACACAGATATGGGTATATTGGACCAAGGGTATCTATATCATCCAGTGATAGTAATAATTATTCACGTTACATTATCATTATTTGCAAACGAATGATATACTTTCCTTTTAAATCTGTTTAACTTTTGGTTTGACCCTGTCTGGCGAAGTGGGTAGAGAGTGCAACATATCCCACATGAGATTAAGGAAATAGGTAGACATCAATCGTAGTCCACCCACTCTGTCTGCCTTCCTTTATATCTTTACTTCTATCTTTCTTCTTCTTCATCTCTTGCATATCAGAGGGGCCCTATGTAGTTTAGATGTCGTTACACTGATATTTGCTAGAATCCTGTTTGGTACAGGTGTAGAAGAAAGAAAAACGCTATTTTTGGCACGATGTCAACAGGGGAAAATGACCTATGCAGTTATCTTGTAGGAGAGTTCATTATCCTCGTGATTAGTCTGCAGTCGCATACCACTTTGGGCTTCTTGAAGATAAGCAGAGTTAACTTTCGTGATTGCGTCTGCAGATAATAATCATGTACGGCCCGTTAAAGCATCATACAAGTATAGAGAATGAAATTAAACTAAAATACATAGATGTGGCTTTTTGTTGTGTGTGGTATGCGATTCCATGTTGAGGTATCTATCTGGTTCGTTAGTCAATTAAACTTTGTGTTTTTTTTTTAACAGACGAAATAGTGTCTGTATCGCTAGACTGCTACTGGGCACAGAGGAAAACGCCCAGAGATGTAGGTAACAATACAATCTAGTTATAGAAGTGAAAATGTCGTTATGAATATTTGATAGTTCTCGAGGGGAATTCTTGTGAAGGATATGGATAGGGAAAAGATATTGTTATGATTGCAGATATACTCGGATGGTCATCGTTTTGATTGAAGTGCATTTGGGATTGAATATCAAGATATTTGCGTCTCAAATAGTATGTTTGTCTCATGGAGAGGGGGCGAACAGAAGAAGTATAGGGTGGGGATATGGTGAAAGAGCGGATAAACGGTCGGTGAGAGTTATTTGTGGGGAACATACAGAGGTGTCACATGCAAAAGAAAATGAAAAGAAAGAAAGTGGAAGAGAGAGAGAGAAAAGGACAGAGAAAGAGAGACAGGCAGACAGATGGACAGAAAGAAAGAAACAGTGAAGAGACAGTAAATAAATAGTAAAGAGACCCCGGCATACCCGCCCCTTCTCGATCGTCTTGCTCTATCGCATTTGATCCATTCGATCTAATATTATACAGAATACTTGTTTAAGACACGGGTCCAGACTGAAATATCGTACCACCTCGTCTCCAAATTGATAGACTTTTACTTTCATGGCCACTTTTAAATCATTATCATTTGTCATCTGCCTCTCACTCCCTACACTTCCCCAGAGCGTTAATGAAGCGACAGTATAGCGCCGTGCAGCCTCGTAACGAGTACTTTATTAGCCGCATAAACGTTAGCAGATTTTGTAATTAAACCGCGACAGTGATCGAGCGTTTTCAATCTATGGTTTAATCAAACGAGAACTGATTGGTAATCAGTGACAAGGAAATCTAACACATTGGCACAATGCAAGTTTGGTGCTGCATATTTATTGTAATAGGCTGGTAATGACCTTGTGCAGCAACACTGATTTCCTGTTCAGACGATACGCTAATTATTAGCTCTTACATTATTTGTAATTACGATCAAGTTTGCTTGGATACATGTACTAAGGGTGAATCAAGGACTCTCTAGCACAAAGGGGGGAGGGGGGGAGGAGGGGGTAAGCAAATCCGAACATGGCTGATAAGCAAATATAAAAACAAAACAACTTCAGGATAACACAATAACATCGACAAAACACAACATAATAAAACAAATAAAATGAATATATTTTCAGGCATTTTTTTTTGCGGTTGGGCGTCAACATTTTGTGCAGGGAGAGGCTTGAACACAGTTTTTGTCCCCTTTTGTTTACTTGATAATGTATGAGAGCTCAAGGTTATTAAGAAACCTCGGTATTGCCTTTATCATCAGCATCATCATCATCTGTAATCTTTATGTACATGGATATATTGGTATTCATGGATTTTTAAAGAATAATCCGCCACTCTTGTTTTTAGATTATTCTACATTTAGTTTACTTCTTTGCTGTGCGTTTTTGAATAATTCATCCTATAAGCTTTCGACATTAATACAAAACTAATGTGTCATGATCGCTCTCAGATATTGCCTTTTTTAACAAGTAAATTATTCATAGGATTCGCATTAATGCCTGTAAGAATAAAATAAAAATAGGCTTGAGTTCTCATTAACTGACTGTAAAATATTATAAAGTGAAACTTCATGGTAAAAATTATGGAAAATTACATGCGAGTCTCAGTATGTCAATAGCGTACGTGTCTAATATGCATGTATTGTGAAAATAACCAGAGTAGTATCAGTTACGTGTACATTCATTTGGAAAAGCGTTTTGAAAAGTAAACAAGTATTAATGTAGAGTTCAGGAAGGACATAGAACTATAAATAACAGTGTTAACAAACATCATAATCCATCAATGTCACTGTTTAATTAGATTTTCTTCACATTATTATTGTCTGACGATCCTAAAGGGATATTCCGCGTTAAACGTTCAAAGATTTCTTCCCCTGACATTTGAATCCACTGTCAATACATGCATGTCAAACAATATTTGTGCAATATATGTACTTAAATATTAAACAATGTCTTTGTCAACATTTCATCCTAACAACTTTATTCGTAAACCCGTTCAATTCTAAGACTGGAGTAATTGAAGTAGAAGCCAAAGCCATAAGGGAAGGTGACACTTGTCTTGTCTTGCCCCATCCTTTCTAGTGGCGAAAGGAACGAAAGAAGAGAAGAAAAAGGATGATGAGTAGGAGGAGGAGAAGAAGATGGAGAGCAGGAAGAAGAGAGATAGAAGAAGAAGAAGAAGAAGAAGAAGAAGAAGAAGAAGAAGAAGAAGAAGAAGAAGAAGAAGAAGAAGAAGAAGA
>JARBES010000131.1:27535369-27546484 GCA_030265145.1 Strongylocentrotus pallidus | reverse complement strand
GGTTATGCATGAGTGATTTTGAAAATCGAAAAAGTAGGTGACCTGGACGAGATGCTAGAGATGATGCTTATGAAATTTGAAAGGAAATGGACATGAGGAAAGCACCTAACTAGGAATAACAAACACTACGTGCAAAACGAATGGGATTTTTGGACGATAAGAATATTAATGGGGCAGAATGTGAACGAAAACAAGGCAATGACGAAGGTTCGTCATTGCAATTAATGGGGCAGAATGTGAACGAAAACAAGGCAATGACGAAGGTTCGTCATTGCAAAGAAGAAGAAGAAGAAGAAGAAGAAGAAGAAGAGGAAGGAGAAGAAGAAGAAGAAAAAGAAAAAGAAGAAGAAGAGGAAGAAATAGAACGAAGAAGGAGGAAGAAGAGGGGGGGGGGAGGAGGAAGAAGAGCAGGGAAAGAGACCAACGAGAAGCAGACTATTGTGAGTAAGAAGAATAACAGGAAGAGGAACACTAAAATTGAGGTAACAAATAAACAGCGAAAGCAACCGTTTATGGGCCGTTATTAATATAATATTGATTTATGTTTTTTTTATCACTTACCTTCATAAATATTTGAATAGTGAGATTCCATTATCCTTTGGACTCGACAAAGAAACAAACCTGATCATGTAACTGATATATATCACCATATTCAAATTGATCGCGACATACAAAGAAACAGTTATGGTATACCACCATAGAAAAGAAAGAAAGAAATAGAGACAGAGAAGGACAATCGATTGAGATAGAGAGAGAGAGAGAGAGAGAGAAAGAGAGAAAGTGTGTGAGAGAGAGAGGGAGAGAGAGAGAGAGAGAGAGAGTGATCGAGAGAGAGTGGGAGAGAGAGAGAGAGAGACAGAGAGACAGAGAGAGAGAGAGAGAGAGAGTGTGAGGGAGAATGCCAAAGATTGAAAGATACATAACACCAATATCAACAACCTGGACAAAGAAAATGGCGGGTAGCACACTTAACCAAAGTAGGTCACGAGGTATGTTACATATACAATGTAAGTCATACGATACGTTTGTAGACATTTAACACACAATTTAAGTGGCTTTACGAACAATCTACAGATTTAATCTCTTTTAATTGGAACGTTTCCTTTATTATTCTAGAACAAAACTAGTTAAGAAAAGAGTTCTGCCTATGAAATAAAACAGCTTTCTTAACATTTGATACAAGAAACTATAGGCAATCATAAGAATAAACAATATCGAACCCACAAATTGTACATCCCCAAGTTGTTTGGAGCGCTGAACTACTACCATGACTACATTGTCGACTAAAATAAAAGAGCGAAGAGCGGGCAAGGCTCTTCTATTCTCTCATTAAATTAGCATAATCTGTGCTATATAAACCCTGATGTATTTACATGTAGTTTCTTAAGTCCATTTGATAATCACCTATATATATTCCCTAACCTTGATCACTGAATATTTTCCTAGGCAGTATGTAGTACATGCATATGATGACATTGGTTTAAAGGCATCGTTTAACAATGTTAAATCCGAGATGCATGGCCCTACGTGTTATCAGTGTCTGTGATATGGTGTTATATTGAAGCCCTAACAAAAATCTTTGAGTGACCGGTTTTACCATACTTTCCCCAATAGACTGTAGTGTGATAAAAACCATTAGGAAAACGAAAAATGCAATTTCGATTTCTAATCATAAAGATCTTGATAATCAGACAGGCGATGGGCTTGTAAAATCGGATTCCTGACCGACCTAAAGGTTTATAATTTTGATTGCAGCATGAGCTAAATCCAGGATTTTGTTTCAGAATCTGAGGCAATGTTACCGAGTCAATTTAAGATAGCCTTGGTTACGCTAGAAGCACGTTGCAAGTATTTTTTTAAGACGATGCGAAATAAATGGCATACCTTGTGGAATGTATACACGTATATTATATCTTAGACGCCGTTTCCATTTCATGAAATGTGATTTTAGAAAACGGTTATCTAGATATTTTACATATATTCTATGATTCATATGTTAGGAAGCGTAGCCTTACGGTTGAATTGAACGAACAATTGATAATATTGCGGAATAATTTATTCCCTTGCTTGCTTTCTCTAGCATGCACTGACATCCATTTGAAATACAGTGAGGGATGGCAACATCAATAATGATACATAACTCGTTCAAGCTAAATACAACTAATACAAAATGTAACCACCGAAAGATTAAGCTTTCAGAATTCGTTCCAAAAATAAAACAATGAATTGAATTGAATTAAATAACCTGCCACTCCCATACAACACAACATAGAATACAAAAGCATGCTTTTAGACCATGCCTCTGTAAGTGAACGAGTGTTCTTAGAAACTCTTCCTGACCTATAATTACTGACACGACCAACTGAAGTCCACTATCGGCTAACTTACCCGTAATAAAGAGCTCTTCAAAGACGATTGTTACCCCAATGTCAAGAGCTTGCTGTGAATCTAGGACATACTGCTAGCAATTGTAGGTAGAATTCAGAAACTATTTTACCGTGTTTTGGTAATTATGTTGCATTCTATCTGCGCTTAATTATGTATATTGCTTACCTTGATAAACATAATATAGACGACTTATTTTGCCCTATTGTGATGTATTCATCCGCAAATACAGCAACAAATTGGTAACAGTATTGTCAGTATATACATGTAAGTAATAGCCAGGTTTTTGGTGTAATATTGAAGGATAAAAATAAGAGGCATTTTAACTGTGTCAGCTAATCAAAAAATGCCCTCTTGTTTTGTTAATGATTGCATCTAGCTTGTACTAACAAAAATCTTAACCTTGCAGAAGGGTAGAGTTTAAAGTTAAATTCGAGTCTGGCGCTCAGGAGAAATCTTCGAGAAGCTAGCCTCAACTTATGCTAAGAAATATATTTGTTTCGTAAAGTTGATTGTGCCCAAATTCATTTACCCCCCCCTCCTTCCTCAATTTAAATTCGACAAGTTTTGCATTTGAGGAAGGGGGGGGGGGGTACAGAATCATCGCTACTCATTATGGACTTTCCGACAACAGTCTACAAAATGGTCGTCAAGGAATACGAACATAATCTGTCAAGAGGATGGTCACGATGTCTCTTGTTCGAATAGCAATTTTCCTGTATCTATATTAGCAAGACAGCTAACCACTCGCTCCCTCAAAAAAATACATAGAAATCGAAACCTTCGTATAGTCAACATATCCTCTGGTCATCCGAAAACAGATCTGACGATTAAATAAACAATCTCGCTGCCCGAGTACAACTTGACAGACGCACACATATTGATAATTTTTTTTTTCTTGTGACCGCCCTCAACTTAGTGAAGGTGAAAGAAGCGGTTACATCCCCTCGACACCCTTTCCTTCATGTCCCTACTCCCAGATTAAGGTCTACAACTAATCAGGTCATGACCATGACAATGATATGTAAGGATAAATATCGATACCCACCCAGGGCCCTGATTGATTTCGCAGACCCGCAACATGTTTGGATATTGCCTAAAGACTGTATTGTTGCACGGAGCTAGCATATTCTGGACAAAGATATCTGTGAGTGAATCTCTATAATATAACTGCTTAGGTAGGCATTTGTAAGTGGGGAAAAATAGATATACTCGGCATGTTCGCTCATATAAATATGAGTATGATATTGAATTACAGATATCATCAAGTGAATATTTAAATGCGATGTTTTTGGGGAAAACGTTAATGTGCGTATGACTTGTATTATAAAGACACAAATTAAATGCAAATGATTCATATATAATTTCAGCCAGAAAAATAATTTTACAAAATCATGGACAATGTATAAAACTAGACTAGTCTAGTCCAGGATGTGCCCATGGAAGCGATAATGGTGTGTCGTATGAATATATGGAAGATCATTCGAAAATAGAAATGGAAAAGACGATAGAAAGAGAATTATGTTTGTGTTGAAAGGCTCACAATTTTGGAAAATGTATTAGTGCTTATGAAGAACAGTAGTTGATTGTAGACCAGAAATATTCCCCTTATAGATTCAAGCCTTCAAGGGATAAACATTAAACACGCCTGCCTAAGTAGTTGTGTCATTCGTCAGTTTATATGCATTGTAGTACTATTTTGTTCTCTTTTTTAAGCTAGACAATTACATTTCCTTGCTGAGTATGACCGTTTCTTGCTTATTTCACCCATTGACGAGGCTATGTTATTTTCCACGGCATGGGTAATTGGACCTAAACGAGGATACAATAGCACATTATTAAATTTGATAACTCCCTGACACAATACTCGAGCTAGACTGTCGGAATAATCTGCCAGACTAATGACATTAATCTGCTACAGACGTATCGAATAACCAACGATTGCAGCAATGCCTCTAAAATTAGCTTTTTATATGACGGCGTTATATTGAACGAATAAAGAGACAGAGAATGCGAGAGAGAGAGTTTTTTTGTGTGTGGGTGTGTGTGTGTGTGTGTGTGTGTGTGTGCGTGCGTGTGCGTGTGTGTGTGTATGTGTGTGTGTGTATGTGTGTGTGGCAGAGAGAGAGAGAGAGAGATATATAGAGAGAGAGAGAGAGGGGGGTAGAGAGAGGGGGCAGACATTACGGCGAGTGAAATACATTAAGTCTAGTGATTTTAAACTCGAAGAATGCGTTGCTTCATGCAATCATATAAAATTCAAATATTGCCACCACATACTTATGCATTACAAAGCAGACCGAATATAAATTGTGTCATTCTATCATAATATAAAGTACTTGTGACTTATACTCTTACTTCGGAAAAAAGCTACGAAAAAAATACAATTACAATGGAACCATCGATTGAAAATAAACCAAAGGCCATAAGAGGTGTACATTACGATATATGTTACAAATAGAGAAAGTAGGCAAAATCTTTGGGGTACCTGTGACTTATTGATATGGCGAACAAGATGGTTATGTGAATTGACATTAAACCCCAAAGTGGCAGAGTTATTTATATGATCGTCTCATCTTTTATAGAGTGACCTATAAAACTATTTCATGATAACCTTTAAATGCTTTCAATTCGTTGAAATTCTTTCCAAAGTGCTTAATCTCCATATTACTCTTCAATAATAAATTTGCTACTACTTTGATAAATTTAAAACACTTCTTCTGTTTTAACCACTTTGATCAGCGTGACAAACTCGAAATGAACCCTTTATGAAACTACAAAAAGGAAGAAATATAAATATCAATGATTTATTTTATTGACTGGACGGAAATGTTTTCCTCTTAAATGTATCCACTTGAGAATGGTGAGATATGTGAATGCATGTACGTGACCTGAATGTGGTGAGTTATACAGGTACATGTGAGGTTTAGAGGCAAACATTGATATTTCGTCTTCATCTGTAACAAGACACAGCGAGGAGTGGGAAAGAAAGGACGAGGAGAAGAAAAAATAGAGAAGATGAAAAAATGAATCATACAGGCCTCATACAGGTACAACCTAGAACAGCTTTTCATAACATTATACATAGAATCGATTGAAGTATGAGTAGAAGAAACTCGTAAAAAGGAAACTTACCAGAATCAAGATAAAATGAATAGATACTTGATAATTTGATTCGTTGGTGTATTTTGGGATATATTAGTGTATAATTCAAGTCATTAAGTATCGGATTAAAAGATATATTGAATTTCTGTTCTATTCAAAGAGAAATCGACCGCTGCATGAGTGGAGATGCTTGAATAAAAATTCCGTCCTTATATTAAATGTGAGGGGGGGTGCAAAGAAGAGATGAAGGAGAAGAAAATAATTGTCTGAGCTACCACACTAAGCACATAGGAGATTAAGTTACAAGAACTTACATGTAGTATCGATAATAGGCAAAAGTCAGGTGTCGCAGACGTAACTGGAATGTGTTTAATGTTAAGGATACGCGAAGTGGGGTGGGTGTGCGTTGCGTATTAATGTGTGCGTGATCTTCACGTGTGTGTGATCACACGATCGCACGAGTCAAAACCAATCCATTCTTCCCTAATAAACGTAAAAACAACCTTCAAGACATGGGTACACAATCCATTTTGAAAAGGATTTTTTCATGTTCTCTTTTACCACTTTAATACAGTGGCCTCATTTTACTGTAATTTCAGACGAGGAATAGACACATGAGGAAGATCAACAAGACACTTCTTCTTCTCAATAACGCACAATATTTTGTTTGTCTTGTACATCTTTAAACAAATACCTGTCCTAGATGCTTCTCTATTACATTATTTGCCAAGGTCCACAGAGAGAGATATTGCTCATGCTTTTTGTTGGAATTGACGAGTTTGACCTAGATAAACATTATTCTGTAATGTTTAAACACGTTACCATATATGCCTCCAGGCTATTGGAACAGGGCTGCATTTTTGAGAAAAATATCCGCTGAAGATGCTCGAATAGCATTTATTTTTCCCTTCAGCAATTCTGGTAAGATGTTATCCCTATAAAGATGACATGGCGTAATACATGCTCTATTTATTTCTGATTGATAGTGTTATCATCGAGGTATAATTATGTATTATAATGATACATCGATGAATCATTTTTGACAATTAGTGATCACCTGGTCTAGATATTTCTTCCCCTTCCATCCAGATATCATTCTTTTTTCTGCAATACGCTGGAATAATTAATATTTAATGAGTCATTGGCTGATCTTATCGGTACTTTCCTTCCAAATTTTACTCAGAAGAAAAGTTTCGATGTTAATGCCGATTATTTGGGTAAATGGGGCATCTGTTTTCCGAGTGGTGAACAGATGATGATGATCAAAATTACAATTTCAAAGGCATAAACATAGGCCTTGATTCAACTTCTTTCATTTCACTTGAATTCAACATCTCTTATTACTTTTACAAAATAACACAGCTAAATTCACACAAGTATACACACCTACACACACACACACACACACACAAATCCCGGAGGATACAAAGTTTAACATTATGTTACCCTAGTTGTCTTTCTCTCTCTTAAAAAAAATGAAATACCGATGATCATAATAATTATTATTGATAATTTTCGGTGTATTGTCATAAACATTTACACAAATATACAAAGGCAGTTTCCTACAATTGAACAGAATCCAAAGTTTATTATTACATTTACAACTCACCACATCCAGAGGTCGCCAACAAACGCACACCCTCGGACACAAATGCAGAACGCACACACTCTTATCTGCATCAATTTGTAGAATGGTATTTTGCCTTGCCCTCAGGAGGTATCTCGCAAAGCGGCAAATGATTGCGAACGTTGCGAATTTGGATTCGCCAACTTTTCTGACGAATGTTTGCGAAAATCAGGGTTCGCCTTTTTTAATGTTCAACATTTCTTTGCTACAAGGAAGACTGTTTGCGACAACCTTTCTTTCAACCTTTTATAAACCTTTTGCAACCTTTTACGAACCCTGGCGAAACATTCGCCGCTCAGTGAATTACCCCCTGTACACGCAAACACGATATAAAGTACTTGTTGTTCTATTGTTTACCTCAAAGTAAAATCACATCATTATCCTTGAATCGCCTTGGGACTGCACGGGCAACCATTACAATTCGGTTATGATGAGATGAGAAGCGGTGATTATGAAGACAAACATTGATCACATGCATCTAAACTGGTGGGAATATGCGATCAATCATCTATATGTATACATTTTACTACCAATAACTTCAACCCCTCCCCCCCCAAAAAAAAAGGAAAAAAAGAAGAAGAAGTATCAAACCATCTTTGAAATTGGACAACAAATTTGGACTATTGCATTGTTTGTAGTTCATTCAAGAGGTTTTGATGGGTTCTGTGGCCTTATCAAATGCTCCACATACATGTACTATCTTTGCAGTTACATTTACCACTCCAATTTTCAGAATAGAAATTGAAACTGTTATCTTTGTTAACTTTAGAGCCAAAATAAGAATGACATTTCTTAAAAGATCACATTAACTTTGACTCCCCCTTGATTAGTTCATTGAACTTCAGTAGTTGGTCAGGCCTTACAGCTGGCATCTTTTCTTCCAAGTTTTGTGTATTAAATTAAAAATGATATTAAAATTACATCAATAGAATAGTGATTGTGAAAATATGCTTTTCACAAGTGATGGATCAGTATTAAATACTAGTACAAAATATTGAACAAGCCCAAATTTTTACTTTTGGAACAGATGTGAATTTCATTTTCATATGACTTTGGATTCTTAAAGACATGACAAAATCGTCACCTTACTGCTAAAAGGACATTACAGACGATGAAAGTAAATTGCATATTCAGTGTCCTTTTTTTCAGTTAGCTGATGGAACGCACACCCTTTTCTACAAAGTGAAGGTGCACTGTATGTATGCATGAAGTATGCATGACTATTTGATTTGAAGGTTCTATATTGTTTAGTGTGGCAGCTGTATAAAGATATACCTTAGTCGTTTTTTTCTACTTTAGTAGTTCTATCCTTTTATAGTATTTGCATATGAATTTGTGAGTGTTGAGAAAGCTGTCCACTGTTTGATTACATCATGACCTACTTTGACTCACGTATTATTTGAGCAGCATGCATTCATGTTTGCATATATGGGTAATGGAGATTGAAGGAGTGAGAAAGATATTGATGTATATGTGAAGGAGAGAAAATGAAAGAGGGAGAGAGAGAGAAAGAGGGAGAGAGAGAGAAAGAGAGAGAGAGAGAAAGAGAGAGAGGGAGAGAGAAAAAAAGGAGAAAGAGAGAGAGAGAGAAAAAAAGAGCGAAATAGAGAAAGAGAGGCAAGAGAGAGAGAGAGAGATAAGAGAGAGATAAAGAGAGAAAGAGAGAGAGAAAGAGAGATAGATAGAGATAAATGCAGTAGTCATTGGTTGTCAAAGATTTGCATTTTATCTAACTGAGATATGAACTTATTCTTTGGTAACTGATAACAAATTGGCCATTTGGAAAATATCATTTACTAAACCAGTGCTTTGTTCATTAGAGCAGCATCAATGTTGTTTTCCTGAGAACCCAGAAATTATCATCCCATGCAGCAATTGCCAAGTACCCATTTACACCCGGGTGGAGAGTGGCAAATGTGGGTTAACATCTTGCCATAAAATGGTTATTGCTTGGCTGGAATTTGAACCCTCAACCCTTGAAACAAGAGTCTAGAATAGAGTTGCTATACCATGACACCTCCACTAAAGAGGAGATAATAAAATGGAACCAAATTAATTCCCTTTTAGAAAATTGATGTAGAGCAAGGAAGCTACTGACCTAATTCATGCTTGCCCAAATAATAATCCATCTCTAGTCCTGTGTTATTCAAGCTTGGCCATTTCTATAACAAATTGGATGAATTGATTGTAACCCTAATAGTTTCCAAAAATCTCTCCTGGGAAATTGAGCCGATAGCACTGACCGTGAAGAGATATTACGGCGGGCTCTGTCTTATATGATTGCATGCTATTACTTTAAATCATCCCCAAAGGGCTGCCAACAATTTTTTTTTTCTAGGTAAAGATTTTAACATAAAAGGTAGATTTTGATATCAGACATTTGAGAAATTGATATGCATGCAGTCTGTATGCATCCTAAGGGATATCTGTATGATGTCATTGATCAATTTTGGTTGCCATGAAAAGGAATCACATGATTAATTACAATGTTTTTCTTTCAAGGATATGATTCATTAATGTGATCAAATTGCCATTATTACCAAGGATTGCCATTATTACCAAGGATTTTGTTTAATGACGCATGTTAAATTTCATGGGTATATTTCATTCTGCAAGGGAACATTTTGACTTTGTGAGAAGAAAAAAAATGCATATTGACATTTTGAATCTTCAGATTTTAAGGCATTATTGAGGTCATGTAATTGTAAATCATTCATATTATTATCCTATATCTTTTTCAATTTTACCTTTTTTGGGTGAGGGTTGCAAGAGGGACAGTACAAATTAATGTGGTGCACATGCTCCTCTTCCCTTTTCTATTACACTGAATTTAGCCAAGACTTTTAAATCTAAATATCAATTATTCTGTTTTTTATTTACTAATGTAAAGCACTTTGAGCATGTTTATGTAAAGGCACTATATAAACATCAGTATGTATGTATGTATGTAATTATCTGTTGTATTTGTAAAAATGCTCTTTTCAGTTTGGGTATGAGGCTTACTGACTCACGCTTGATTCTTTTGAGCTATGAATTTCATTATCTACATTAATTGGATTGAGAGTCCTTTCAGATCCTATGTTCACGGTCTTGAAAACACATACAATATGAATGTGTTTGCTCCATGGAGAAGGTAAATAATATGACTCAAGCCCTGTTTACACATGGCATGATTTACCACTTCAAAACGCTGCCATTGCCAGCAAAATAAAGACCATTTTATCTGTAAATTAATGTCAAGTCGTGATGGGAAAATTATCTCTGTGCAATATGGGCCCATATGTGTAGTAAGTTTTTTTTGCATTGTAAGATACAGAAAGGTAATGCGCACTTCACCTGAGAAAGCCTGATAGCCCAGTGATGAGGTAGTGATCTTGTAACTGAGAGGTCCTGTGTTTGAAACCAAGATGATACCCTTGTTCCCTTTGGTAAAACATCCTTCCTCATTACCAAGTCCCTAGGATAGGACTAAAAGCTGTCAGTCCCCTAGGTGCTTAAGTAGAAGCATGCACATGAAGATAATAATATGAAAAAATTATATAGCGCTTGTGACATAAAAGTCTCAAAGCACTGTACACAAATCAAGATTACTTCAAGAAAAATCAATATTACTTTAAGGAAAATCAATATTACTAATGGAATTAACATTACTTAAATTACCAAGAAATAAAATTTACTATTATAACTGAACAAATTAACAATACTTAAATTACCAAGAAGATCAAACAATACTAACATCACTAAAGAAATTAACATAACATGTAAATTCCTGGGAAAGTAAAAATATAATATAGTAATAATACCAATAATTAAAAAAATATGCTTTCATAGCAGTTGGGTAAGCAAACCAACTCAATCGGGACAGATAGAACATGTTGCCTGTTCATCTTCTTGAGTTGGTTCATGGCACCGTATGTGAACGGGGCTGGAGAACGATAGAAGGAGGAAAAAATGAGGCGACGGATGACGGAAGACTCGGCCGTGGGCTAAGCAGTTCT
>JARBES010000131.1:27459286-27471882 GCA_030265145.1 Strongylocentrotus pallidus | reverse complement strand
CCAAATATGTATCATTCATTAATTATGGTTGTGATTAAGTTATGATAAAACATCGATACTTCTCGGTTTCGTTTTTTTCTGGGACGCACTGTATAGATTTTCTTAATGTAAAAGTCACTTAAGAAATTGATGTAAATTGATGTATTTTGCCCCAAAATGACGTAATCTCAAAACATTATTATGCTGAATTTGTTATTTGTTTGAGATTAAATCTTAAGGCATTGATATTCACATTTGAATAATGTCAAATTCATGTAATTGATTTTCCAAAAGCTTAGTCATCATATATACAACATACATTCATATTCCAAATTTAATTAAGTTAAATTTATATTCATTGCAATAAACTGCTCACTTGTCAAGTATTACATGCTGCTATGTCAAGTCATATCAACAAATATTTGAGCATTTCATTTGCATTCTGTCCGGAGCAATACTCATTGGTTTGAAGACAGTTAAAGACTCCCTTCGGTCTTCAAGTTTTGATTATTTTTTCTCTTCAAATCTCGACTGCAAATATTAGAGAAACTGATTTCCCTTGATGATTGATGTTTAGTCACCTCGTGTCGTCTCGTTAACTTTCCAAAATCATTCCGTCTCCTAAATCATCCCATCTCCATATGTGATGGGGAGCGATTGTCAATATTTCCTCCCTATCTTTTTAACATTCCTTTTCTTAGTACTATGATAGTCTGGAAACCAAACTTGACCTGCCATATCAACTTTTGGTGTTTACAATAGAAGGCACACTTTTTATTTTGAAACATGCTTTACTCTAGTAATATTATAAAGCTTAACTTTCTGTGGCCAGATTGTTAAAAAAAATTGAGTATGTTTAAATCCGGAATGATAGAAGATGATTTTTTTCCTTTCCTTAAAGTGTATGTTGCCCATTCCACCCATATTTGGGGCAAATCATTACAATACCGGTATGTGCTGCATTTCCAATATGTTTATACTTTTTTAATAATTCAACCATTATAAGAAGTTGTAGTGAGGGACAATATTAAGTACAGTAATAGTTCTACTTATATAGCGCAGCCACGTATGAATATACTCCACTGCATTTAATGCAAAGTATATTATTACCGGCTGAAGCTGAGCTGAGCTGAGCTGTCATAATAAGGCGCTAAAGCATGCATTTATTAGTTGAGTAAAGCATATTGGACCATTACATCAGCAATATGCTTTGAATTTTCAGAAATGTTCATAAAGTTTTTTTCTGTTCTATTTTCTGTGTCTAGATCTATGATTTGAAATCAATGCACCTGTACTTTGTCTCCTGAGAGACAGAAAGGCATAAGCTCATTTACATTACATAAAGTCAATGCCCTTCTGGCTCTCAGCATGTGTTTTGAATATTGAATAGTTAGCAGAAGTCTCCCTTGGGTTCAGCAACTTCAGCCCAATAATAGTACATTGCTATGATATAGCATTTTTATCACAACAGATAAAACAACTTATTTGATTCCAAATGTAGTGTCAGTGCATACAAGTAATACTGAAAGAGAATGAAGTAGTGTATCTTAGACAACAGATGCCTTTCTCATCCCATTATGTGATTTGTATTAGTTTCAATATCGACATGGGGGTCAGTAAAGTCATGTTTGCAAGACGGTGACCCAGTCATGATATTACACCCACCCAACATTCTAACATTGCTGGTATCAAATCTGTTTTTCATCTATGATACTACCATAAAAATAGCTTTTACAGACATTCATGTGCAAAAAACATGTTCATGAAATATGGATAATGAAGTTACATGCAATAAATTTATCTACTGTTTTATAGGGGAGAAATTTCCCTCTAGAATTGTGTCAATCATATTAATAGGTGAAATTATCTCAAAATCACTATTTTTCCAGCTTTGGATAATTTCATTACTCGTGTGTCAAGAACAGGTGTTTTTGCACGTGGATTTCTGTAGAAGCTATTTCACGGTAGTATCATAGATGTCAGAGTGATTTGATATTAGGTAATGAGATTGAGGTCCTTCACCTAATGACATTGGCTGTCATATGTGGAGGGAGCTACAACATACCCACTTTGTAACATTGCCTGCCTCATGTAAACAGATATGTTGAGCAAAGAGATTATGCTTTCTGTAATAAATTGAAAGTTAAAGTTTTATATTTTTGTGCTTTTGCACATGAAATAAGTTTGTGATGTTGTCTTTATAAACTTATTTAATCATAAAAAGCCTTATGCTTAAAAACACAAGATTTCTGCACATCATCTTGTTCCCATTTTCCTTCATTTTTTTCTTCTTTTTATTTCAAAGTTACATCTTTTCTTCTTTCAATTATCTTAAATGTTTGCTCGGGACTACTTTTCTTTTTCCAGATGGTTTCAGTACGTTTGTAGAAACCATTTAAAATCAATATTTCAGTCAAATTACAGATATATCCAACATCACTGTATTTTACTGAGATTATGTCTGTACATGCATCAGTTTTCATTAGATTAGTGTATACAGTAAGTGTAGTATTAAAACATCAGGGCTGCCATTTTGAAGAAGAAAAGCTGATACATTTAGCTTTTGAATGGTTCTTAATGGAGAATGAGACAGGCAGTAAAACCATGATCTGTGCACAATTGTAACGGTATGTTGCTTTATTCTGTCATCGCATCTGAAGAGAGAAACATAATCTGCGGTCTGTACTCTAGTCTGCATTTTACGTCTCATGTGTTTGAAAGGACAAGCAGGTGCCATGGAGATAACGCAAAGACAGTTGATATACAGGAATCTCCCTGAAGAAATGTTAACGATCTAAAGGTATTGGGAAGGATGAGGCCAAGAATGGTTGTTGCTATGGTAACGGACAAGGCGGTTTAGGAATATTGTTTCATGATGAGTGATGTTTCGGTGGTGGTGATGGGGAGAAGCATATGGACATCGGGCTTATGGCGATTTGTCGCTGTTGTAGACTTAGTGATGAATATGCTAGTAGGGTTAACATGATGAAAGTGACTATGAAAAAGGAGGAGGAGAGGAGATGAGAAGGAGGAAGAAGGAGGAGGAGATGGAGAGTGAGAAGAAGATGCAGGAGGTGGGGAAGGAGGTGGGGAAGGAGGAGAAGAAGGATGAGGTGGGAAAAGAAGAAAGAAAGGGTGGATGGAGAGAGAAGAAGAAGAAGAAGAAGGATGAGGTGGGGAAAGGAAGGAACAAAGGGTGGATGGAGAGAGAAGAAGGAGAAGGATGAGGTGGGGAAAAGAAGGAAGAAAGGGTGGATGGAGAGAGAAGAAGGAGAAGGTGGGAAAGGCAGGAAGAAAAGATGGATGGAGATAGAAGAAGAAGGAGAAGGTGGGGAAGGAAGGAAGGAAGGATGAACGGAGATAGAAGAAGAAGAATGTTGAGGTGAGAAAAGGATGGATGGAGATAAAAGAAGGTGGAGGTGGGAAAAGAAGGAAGAAAGCATGGGTTGCGAGAGAAAAAGGACATTTTTAGCATTATTTTAACATGGAATATATTGCAGTGATAAAGGTACCAATGATAACTTGAGAGAACAAAACAAAAAACTTGCTCAAGAAATACCTTTCAAGATATAAGCTTGTAGAAGAAGAAAACTATTTTTTTACCTGTGTCTACATTCATATCTAAGGAAGATAACTTATGAAAACTTCTTTTTCCCCACCCTAAAAAACAATTTTTATCTTTAGTGGAAAAGAATGTTATATCTTATCCACAACTTAATTCAAAAGTACCACTTCCAGCCAATTTCTTTAATTGAGTATGGTTATGTCAGCAATATAGACAATAGTTGAAGTATTAACGGTTTAGTCTTGGAAATGTGAAGCTCAATTAGTTTGCAAGTGAAAGATACACAGCGCCATCTTGTGTTGTAGTAGAGCCAGTATTTGCCTTGCCTTGTTATGATGTAAAGAATAGCTTCTCAGATGCAAATTAATTTCTTTTCTGTGAAAATCAATGCTATTATGCTAGCATCTTTCATCTTTAGTGACAAAAAATAATTTTTAGTGATAATGTTCTTGCCTGATTACAAATAATCGCTTGGTTTTCTTCTATCCCTGAATATAATCTCATTGAGCTCACTAAAAAATAAAAGGATGGAAAGCATTTTCCAACTATTAGGGTCTAACTCTACCTGTATAAGGAGTTTCAAGGGCTACATGTTATACAACATTTTCCAATATTTTGTTTCATATATCAGGCCATTGATTATCAAAATACTGACAGACATTTACATTTTTTTTAATTATTAACAATAATTTCTTTCTTTCTTTCTTTTCCATGTGCTTCATCTGATTTCTGTTGCTGATTTCTACAACAGGTAAGTCAATGGACAACAGTTTTTTTTTGCTTCTTTTGTACATGTATAATATAATTCACCTTTTGTGCATAGAGTGAATTTGTCTAGATATATTTGCACACTATTAGCCATTCCTTTTACAAGTAGCACTGATGATGTGGAGAATTATTTTCAACTTATGTTTTCTGTATTGACATCAATCATTATTATCTATTGCAACACTTCTTTCCACTTCACATGAGAGTTACTATTGAAAGGCAAGTTTGTTTGAAAATGTATTCCTGTTATCATTACTACTACTAATACTTCTTCTTCTTCTTCTCCTTCTTCTTCTTCTTCTTCTTCTTCTCCTTCTTCTCCTTCTTCCTTTTGTTGTTGTTGTTGTTGTTGTTGTTCTTCTTCTTCCTCTTCTTCTTCTTTTTCTTCCTCTTCATTTGATCTTCTTAATTTTCTTGGTGGTATCTGGGGATTGATGAGAAAAAGGAAGGGGGAGGGGTGAGAAGAACACAATAAAAGAAAGAAAATAGGGGAATTAAGAGCAGGAACAATAAAATATACAACAGTACAAATAATACATACTTATATCAGGACTATGACTCTGCATAGAGTTAGACATTGGTGAGAAATAGATCAAATTGAAAATAGAGTCAAGTAAACCAGAATAAAGAATAGAGAATGAAGTCAAGTGAACAAGGACAATTGTTGCACATTTGTGTTAAATAGACCATGATATCAAAATTAAAATGGAGTTGATTAAACAAGAGGAGTTAAAATGAATTCATTTTGCTTTCTCCCAATCAAACATTAACCTAGATATATGGCTTTCAATACAATGGGAATTAAATCCTGCTAAGCTAAATGAGGTAGGTAGATGAAGAACAAATACATTAGGGTTATTGGAGCATTCATAACTGAACATTGTAAAACATTTAGTCTCAATATACAGTGCGTCCCAGAAAAAACAAAACCGAGAATTATTGATGTTTTATCATAACCTAATTACAATTATAATTGATAAATGACACATATCTGTAAAGCTTAGATCCTCCTCTTTCATTTGATGCAACTCGTATAATGCATATTTCATGCATGAGTGATTAAAATGAATTTGAAGAGAGGGAACCAAAAAGTCATTTGGCAGATGGTATCTTAAAGAGAAAAGACGAAAGACTTCATGCATGGCTGATTGTCAACGAAACGGAGTTAAGTCTTTTGTCAATTCTGCTTGTTGCTACGGCAGGGAGCCAGTGTAAACAAATTTGTTTGATAAAATTATGGAAATGCAAGCACTACTTTAAACAAACAGAACTTTGTAATTTCTTGCTCAATTTTCCTGATTGAGGTTTCATATGAAAGGGCAGATCAAAACTCAACTTTCTAGAAATGTGATTTTCTCTTTGAAATTCAGATACCATTCGCCAAATGACTTTTTAGTTTCCTCTCTTCAAATTGAATTTAATCACTCATGTGTGAAAATTTAATCATATGAGTTGCATCAAATGAAAAAGACGGATCTAAGCTTTCCAAATATGTGTCATTTTTTAATTATAAATGTGACTAAGTTATGATAAAACATCGATAATTCTCTGTTTTGTTTTTTCTGGGACGCACTGTATATGTATATTTTTTTTTCTTCTGCAATCGACACTGTAAGTACGATTTTAAATCTGGCGTCCAGATTTTTTGGTACCTGTATAGAAATGAATCCATCAAAGTCTTTCAACTTGTTATTTTGTCCTTGAAAGTGCTATAAATCAGCTGGTATATTAAAAATATATGTAGGTATTATCTGCAATATGCACGTACCTGAAATAATTCATAGCAAATTATTCATCTAGGATGCGACAGATTTATTGAAATACTGTTTTCTTTTCAATGGCAGTTGTTGACATCAAGGAGTGAAATTGTTATTCCAAACATATGGCAGGATTTTTTGTTTTGCATTTTTAAACACATTTTGCAAGAGTTATGAAATGCAGTGTACACAGATGGAACATAAAGAATACATATAAATGGTGAAATGTGAGGGGAGGGGGGGGGTGGGGCATGCGTGAATGTGACGTTTTTAAAGAGTTCTCGATGGTAGCGTAGTTTAGATAAACTAGCAAAGAATAGGTACCGGTAGATACATTGATATAGTGTGGTGAAATGTGAGATCTGTCTGAAACTATTTTATCAATTTAATGAATTAATGTTCAAAGAAAGTAAGGCACTGTCAAAAGTTTTTCTATGAAATATACTATAGTTATCAATTTGGTCTCTGTACTACTATATTCTCAAAGACGACTATGAAAAAAGTTTTCATGTAATGTGTGTTCTTTCTTTTATGTTCATTTTCATACAAACATATGTTTGACATTCTAGTTCCTAAGAATTTCTGGAGTAACTTTTCTTTGTTTGATAAGCAATATCAACATTCTGAAATGAGTTTTGTTTTGATAAAATTCCACATATCACTGTTTTACATTATTGAGAGCGGTTTAATAAATATCATATTTATTACACATTAACTTCCTGGTTTATTGTGTCCGTACTTTCTTAAAGCGGATGGAATGATCATACCTACATGTATCATTATAACTAGAGATAAATAATGAACTGAAAGGAAAGATCAATAAACCAAGACTGACATTTTGTATATTTCCTGAGGCTTTAATTCATTTGAAGGTCTCCTGAACCGTCATTCTAGTTGACCATTGGTTCAATATGTTTCCAGTCTTGTAGGGCTTTTAAAACTTTTGTATCTTTCTAAGTTTCTGTACGTGTTTCTTTGTTTTTGGGTCTCATGGACCTTTAAAAAATCTTTGATCCCATGGACTGTCAGTCTACTGGTATATCTCCCCTTTTTATCGTTAACATTGAATAGTGCATGGTCAGGTGATTACATCGTGCCTGGAAGCAATTAGGTAATTTCATTATGTAGTACTCAAGAACTGATACTGTGAGGTGTTGGGATGGCCAAAATGAAAAGAAATTGACCCAGTTTTGCTGGAAATCACCTGCACTTGACATAGAAATAGGTGACTATTTCTGTAAATATGAGACTAAACACTGTGGCATGAAAGTTAGGTCAAAACTTTCCTCTACTCCTATCATATTTTGAATATGAAAGCATTGGAAGAGCAATTTTTTTGAGGAGACATCAGTATCTACTATGATCTTCTTCCTGGGTGACAAACGCATGTTTAAAGCACAAGACAGCTAACTCACAAGTTCCTTTTCATCTTTACCAGGACTCACATACTCTTTAATCAATATTTTGAATATGAAAGCATTGGAAGAGCAATAATTTTGAGGAGACATATCTACAATGATATTCTTCCAGAGTGACAAACGCATGTTTAAAGCACGAGACAGCTAGCTCACAAGTTACTTTTCATCTTTACCGGCAAGGACTCGCATACTTTTTAATCATTGGCAGTTTCAGTTCACTGCCAGTCAAGTTGTGGTATGCTGAACGCAAAAGTACAATCCGATAAACTTATCGTTATAGGGTCTTCTAGTGACTAATGTCTATCTTCTGGACTTATCTGTGTTTCTAGTTCTAGACCATAGGTGCGGGAGGTCTTTAGGCATTTTCATACCATCGTAACATTTTTGAGATCCATTGCATGCCTGGCTGGAAAATAAAATCGCTCACCGAAATGAAATGGAATATAAAGATGCGACTCGAGTGAAAAGGGCATAAATGTTGGTGATGTTAGTGCATTTAAAAGTGCTATTTGCTCGTCTAATTGCGTTAATAAAGATATGCGCTCATCCTAGATCATAATATTATGACTCTGCTGCTAGTAATAAAATCTTGATTTTCAACAATTTGTGTGCCTCCACGTTTTGCTAACCCTCTCAATAGAATTTCCAGAACTTTCTTTGTTGCTTTACCAGTGTGCCTCAGTATACCATGCTCGTGTTTTGGATGTGACATATGAGAACTCTGAATATTTTGGATTCATATTTATTTTGTACAATCTATTATACTCATGGTTGGAGAGAGTCACATCCACTGATCTGCCACCATGATTAGTGCTTGACGCACAAACTTTCTTGTAATATCCACCATATTTGAGGGCTTTGTGAAATATGAATTCTTGATGTTATTCCATATTTTAGGTGAAAACTTAATCCATTCGGGTCAAGTGCGTTTTAGTCAAAGTCCAAGATAATAATAATAATAATAGCTCGTTCTTATATAGTGCTTTTCAGGACCGCAGGCCTTCTCAAAGTGCTTTACAGATATATATTATAACACCGGTCATCGGATTTAGGCTTACCCGCACACAATGTATGCACATTCTCCACTACCTGGGGAGCATTCCAGCCAGGCGTGTGTTATAACGTGGGTATTTTGCTGGTTCAAGCTCTCTATATTCGTTTTTTACCCTGATATAACAAGGTAATTTCCTTGGTCCCAAGGACCTTGTTATAAAGAGTTTCCACTGTATCAGTCACACCACCAATCAACTCCACACCGACGCCAGAACGACCAGTTTTTGGTCATTGGGGTAATGTAATATTTTGTTCGGTCTGCTCTCGGTCTAGCGTTGCTCTTGTTAGGGTGACTATGGTCTAAAGGGGGATTTCCCTTTTCTATGGGGATCCCCCTACTCAAACCTTCTATGTTGCCTTAGCTTCTAGTATAGGTAAGAGTGCAGCTCTAGTCCATTTGTTCCATGTTACTGCCTTCCATAAACTTCACATGGTTGAGTACCGTAGCCTTTGATCCTCTCTAGCATGTAACTGAATATTGAAATAGCATAATGCGGTATAGCTTGGGAGACTAATTTAAAGAGCTTGGGTAGACTAATTTAAAGAGAATATTGAGTTCTGGTAAGGATTGGAAATAATCTGTTAGCTTTCTTGTTCGTATATTTGTGTCTTTTTGGTTCGGAAGAAGATTACAAGAGAAATACCCTTGAAATAGGTTGCTCTTCGAATGCCATCGTAATCAAATTATGACAAGAAACGGTTAAATTTTTTGGACAAACTTTCATGCCACATGCAAGTGTAGTCCCATACACCTATTTTTGTGTGCAGTTCATGTTATTATCAGGAAGATGGGACCAAATTATTATATGGGGATTTGAGAATCTTACAGTTTACACCCATGCTGATGTCTAACTACAAAGTTTGACATGGTCTTCTCTTTCATTACTCCTCATTTGTGGAACTCTTTCCCTCACTCTTGATATTTAAAGTCTATAGAACACTTTAAATGATGCCTCAAAACTTGTCTATTCCAGCAAGAGTGAAAAGACTCTGTTGGAGGAGCCTGCACATTTTTATGTAAAAATATGGTGGCTTAGAAGCACTGTAAATCACCATCATTGTTGACCTTTTTACAATAGACCGGTTCACTAACATATTCTAATTCTATGCACACTATTTAAACAAAGGTTGTTCTTGACTACCTGAAAGCTTGCCCGAGGCTTGTCGCACATGTAATGTTTGCAGAGTGGATTCTAAGTATTGTAGTTCATTCTTTAATAACTTGTCACAAGGTTCCCAGGAAAGAAACATCCATAAGCTTGAATATGTTAGTGAACCAGTCTATTGCTTGCTGACAGTTTCTTTCGCATTAACCAGGGACCCGTTTCATAAAATTTGGTATCAGTGACAATTGCTAAATTTCTTTGACAAATTTGCTCTCAGCCAATCAGATGCCATCATTTTAGTAGCTTATAACAGTAACTTGTTTTGATATCAAGTTTTATGAAACAGGGTCCAGAACTCTACTTTATCTTTTAATGTTAAGGAACTTTTATGTTAAATACCTTTAATTCAGTATTCATGAAATTGTATATTAGTTGATTGGTTTTAGGTGTTTCTCTCTTATATCACTTATTATATTTCTGTGGAATCATTTAGATTGTTATTTTTTAGGTTGATACGACTTATAGGCTGGAATTCAAAAAAAGACGTTTAAACCTAAAGCCTGGTCTGAACCACCAATTTACTCTGGGCGGCCAAAGAAGCCAAAGAGTGATACATATTAAAACATGCTTACAAAAAGATTCAATGCTCTTTGTTCTTTAATATAAAAGCAAGCTAAAAGTCATGTCTCCAAGCGCCATGAGCACAGAAAGGTGGACCTGTGTGCTAGCGATACAAGTGGCCACTATTGTTATTATTATGTCCTATGTTCTTTACTATACATTTCTTATTTTTCTCTGCAACATGCCCATAGCCAGTTGAGTTTCAAACCATAATTTAGATTTAGACCACCTATTGTGAATTCCGGCCGTATTGGTTAGAAATATTTATGACATACGATCTTAAAAGTTGACCCTATATTGAAGCATTCATATGTAGAATATTTGTACTATTTTAATTGTATGAATAGATTATGTGAACACTGTTATGGACTTAAACAAGATATTTGATGTTCTTTGTATATTTTGTTTTTACTCAAATTGTATCGTACTCTTTCTTCACTTTTGTATTCTATATCTACTATTTTCCCTTTAAGTCTGGTTCACACATGGCATGATAAGCCCCAAAAGCGTTTTGATATGATAACAAAAAGGTTCAATGGCAAATTATATGGATATAAGTGTCACAAGTCTGTGTTATATAACAAACAGATCATAAAGTTTGTGTTGGGGTTTGGGGTGTAAATGAATTGCAGCTATGTTTCTTTCTTTTTTCTGTGCGCTCACTTGCAATTCATTTACTGGTACACTAAAAAAAGGGTTTGAGGGGGGTTGAATGTGTCATGTGTGAACAGAGTTTTGAAGAGATGGATTGTGAAGTGACTTCCCACAATGCTGTTTGGTCTTGACCCTTGACCCACCTTTAGGTCAATTTTGACCGACAAATAATGAATACACATAACAATGTAGACTCCTGCTGCACACAAATTTATAGCACTGGAGCATCAAAAACACCAGAGCTAAAAGGATGAAGAAATAGAATAGCACTGACTAGCATCTTATCTTGGAACCCTCTTCTTTGATGACCAGTTAAACCATTAAATTAGTAGTAGAACAGTAGAGGGCAGCAAATTATATGTTTTCACCACGACTGTATTGGTCAGGGAGTAGAGGGTTATACTATTATGACCTTGTATATTAGATGAGTGGCAATTCCTCACAAGATAACAACCTCCTTCAGTTGCTTTGAAACAGTTTCTTTCACAATGTAAAAGCATGACCATGATTCAAAGGAGTCAGGCTAACTCGGACCCGGGGACAACTCGGGGCCCCGCTGCAAAAACGGTCATTTTTTGTAGGTTTTGGGATAGGTTAGGGTAAAATGACCCAAAATGACCGTTTTGCAGCGGGGCCAAATCCGTCATTTTACAGCAATGTGGCAAGATCTCACTTCATTTTCTACCTCTTAGTCTGATACATGTATCTTTGTGAATGTAATGATTATCTTAATCACTTCTAAGTACTAATCTGTTTTGTGTGAACGCACCTTCTTTCTTTCTTACAGTGTAGCAGGTTGATACATTCATGAATATATCCTGTTGATTGCCCCATTCACATCACCATCCAAACATCGCGATTTTACAAAAACATCGCGATACTTGAGTAGAAGTTTCAAACATTGCTAAGTTTCACAGTGACTTCCACTTAACTATTCGTGATGTTTGTGAAATTTGGCCCATTCACATCATCCAAACATCGCGATTTTACAAAAACATCGCAATATTTGATTTGAAGTTTCAAAAATTGCTTAGTTTCACAGTAACTTCAACTTAACTAATCGTGATATTAGTAAAGTTGCAAAATTCGGATCTGGATGTGGATGGGATCTAGGATGAAGCATATTGTAAAAAACATAAATTTTATAAAACATGATTGGAACTACTTTTGAAAAAAAATCAACTCTGGCAATTTCAATACCCCATTATGGATTATGTAAAACGTCATTGTAATGTTCAAATATTTCCAAAGGCGATGGATGTGGCTATTGAAATTGCCCAAAGTTGATTTTTCAAAATCTCTGCTTATGTGTTATGACATGAATCGTTCACATATCGCTAAGGACAGCAATGTCACGGCAAGAACTATCATGAATTGCATACATTCAGTGTTGTGTCCATTGCGATTTCAATTATTTCACGGTGTGAAACTTTCACGAATATGAACATCTCCTGAAATTGGTGAACATGAACATTCTGGTTTTACAGTAGCAAGTAGTAGTATTGTAGATTTTTGTAGAATTCTGTGATTAGTTGTATACTAGTAACTTGCAAGATCTCTAAAGTTCTAACATTGCCAAAATATATTGAAGTATTTGTGGAACATGAACTCAGTTTTAGAAACCTATGTGGAAAAAACGATGGATATATACAACCTCTTTTACGATACAGTGCAT
>JARBES010000131.1:27297404-27310259 GCA_030265145.1 Strongylocentrotus pallidus | reverse complement strand
ACCTGTAATAATTTTTTTCTTCAGCACATAGTATTTTTGATACAGTTTCAATGTTTTCACCAGTTTTCCCCCCAGTCGAGTTGTAATTGCTGTGATTGATATTTATTTATTATATTTGTGATTTTGCACCTAGATGTGGTTCACCATTTTGCCAATTTAGCTTTCTTCCAAATCACACTTTCTTTTTTTTAGTTTGATGTGGGTTTTTTTTTCCTGTCTATTTTACCATATACATTCTTTATATTTTTTGTTGTTGTATACATTTGTACTTTATACATGTATATGAGTTTGCAAAAGAACATTTGAGTAGAATTAATTCAATAAAATATGGTGAATTTATATTACAAGATATCACTAAAATATGTTATCATCTCTTTTTTTTTTTAGACACTAATAATATCGTTGTAAAGCTACATGAAACAGAAAGACCTATAGCTTTTGAGGGATAATTCTTGATTTCAAACTAAAGAGCTCCCAGTTTCAAAATAATGTCTTTGAAAAATTTGCAGTTTATGTCAGCACTTTGCTATAGAGGTATTAATCCAGGAAGGAAAGAAACTATAATTATAATGGCGAGGGTTTGAGGTAGGGTGGGGTGACCCAACATTTGCTCTGAGATATATTTTGGTAAAAAAACTGGATAATTAGCGTTGGGATTGTTATTCACTTTTAGGTTTGGTTTAGGGTACAGACCAGAATTAAAGTTAGAAATACAGTTAGAGTAAGAGATTGATTGTGGAGCAATTGTTGCCAGATAATATGGGGCAGAGCTAATTGGGATGGTGGGAATACAACGATAAATGTATTTTTAGTGACAGAAGTATCATTTTTTTGACACTATTCTTTTGGAATTTGCCCTTTTCAGGTACAGAACTCAAAATATATACAAGGTATACATTTGATGATATCTTTGACCCTCAGTATCAGCCATCGTACTTCGATGCCGTGTGGCTGACAGGTGAGTACAGACCATAGGATTAAGGTGATATTTTAATCCCTACAACACCATCAAGGGTTAAAACCATGTATGTGTATCTCAAAAATTTCAATTTTAAAAAACAAGTTTTTCAGTCATATCTTCTTTTGCGTAATGTGTATGGATATAAAATTATTCCTTGATAGTTGTAAATTCACACTTCATGAACCCATTTTCATTTTCATTTTCAAGAAGAAAAACAATTTTTTTTCATTACCGGTATTTTCCTTTTTGTTCTTTTATTTCCTGAGAAGATTACATGTACATACATGATAATATTGTGGCATATGAACTCCCTACTTCACTGTAAGGGTCGAGAAACCTACTTTATTAAAGCCCCTCTAAAGTGTCTGGAGCCCCAAATTCGCAAAAAATTTGATGGCAATTTTTAACTTAAATTGTATCATAATGTGAAAGAGGATGTAATTTAAGACACATTTCTGCAAAGATTCCCCCCCCCCCCCAAAAAAAAAAGACAAATCTTGTGGTACAGAGAAAACCTAAATTTTGTGTTTTTTCATCAATATTCGACTTAAAACACATTTGTTTTGAAGATGTTTCTAATAAGTGACATCCTCTTTCAAATTATGATACAATTTAAGTGAAATTTTGCTATCAGATTTTTTGGGCTCCCAACACTTTAGAGGGGCTTTAATTTCATTTTGTTTTGCCCTCAAAGTATGCATTACCCTTAATTTGATGGGCTGGACTCATTGATGTTATATATGAGCTGCCGACGGCCTCCGCTAGCTAGGTGGCATATAATATTACTCCGCCAATCAATGAATAATAGATCATGTTTTTCATATTTCATAGAATTTGTGCTGGAGCTGCATTTCATCTTTCTCTGCTCTTTTGTGTTTGTTTCTCTCCTATTTCAGAGGATGAATATGTACTGCGGAATTCCACCAACAATATTGTGGCTGTTGATATCGCTGCCAATGAAACCACGCTGCTCATTAGCAATAGGACAATGGTAAGGTTCAAAACCTAGAGTTTGAAATAAATTGGAACGAGAGAGTTGCCTTGAGCACAGCACGAAACGTGTTGTTCGTAAAACCCATTTATCGCTACGCAACCAATGACCCAATTTGATTAGCTTCCTCTCAATAATATATGCTAATATAATGCCATAGGCAAAACCTGAAGTAAATTGGTTGTTGTGTAGTTGTTATTAGTTTTGGGTGTGCCTTTTTTCTTCTTCTTATTTTTTCCTTTTTTTGTTTAATACTTGAAAGGAAATTCATAAATTTCTTTCTCTCCTGAAAAATGAAAAATATTAACTTAAGCATCTGCATGCTATATGCTGTTTGATATAAGCAATGCAGAGAATATGAATATGACCTATATTTGTTGATCTATATAATAAGTAAAAGTATGAACGGGCATTTGTTTACATCATTAACTCATCACATAAATTATCACATGATATAAAATGAATTAGAACAATCTATGACCACATTTGATACAAGATAACCAATTCATTCAAAGTTCTTTCGTAAATGAGTATTAAAAAGCTGGGTCAGTTGATAGATATGTTGAACATGGTTCCACATAATTACCCAATAGGTTAGAGTCGGTACATACACTTATATCTTCTTGCTCTCATCTGGTCAAGTGTGTGAGCTACGTACACCCTAGATCAAAGGACTTTTTCCTGTAAGAGTTAGATATACATCATAAGATAGTTAATATCTGACACATATTCTGGTGACATTTACTTAGGGCTTTATTTTGACTAAGATATTAGGGTTAGCTGACGGTCGCATCCTACCGGGTACCCATTTATCACCTGGGTGGAGAGTAGCTAGTGCAGGTTAATGTCTTGCCAAAGGATATTAGTGCCGCGTCGGGATTCAAACCCTGCATGGACCTTCGCATCTCCAGTCAAGAGCCTTTAACCACTCGGCCACAACACTCCTACATAATTAGCTGTAGTAACGAGCTTAAAACAAGCTCGCAATAAGCTTGCTGCATGCTTGCACCAATTTCCAAAAGGGGGGAGGGAGGTTGCATTTGGTTTAGGTTAGGCTTAGGATGAGGGTTAATTAGGTACAGTGTTTCATCCAGAGTTGAAGCTAGGAATTCATTAAGTGTAGGGAAGTGACTGTGGAACAGTTGTCTTACCAAAAGAATTGGATAATTATCAGGTCACAGGATCATTGTTCTCTTAATTGTTTTGTTTTGTTTTGCAGGATGATGAAGCGATCGTAAGAGTATGGGTACATCCAAACAAAGAGTACATCCTGCTCTCGTCAGATGAGAAACCGCTCTTCCGTTCTAGCTTTGAAGCAGTCTACAAGATCTATGATGTTGCAAAAAAGTGAGTGGATAATCTTCTTTTACTTTTTATATCTTTTATCCTCATATGATTATAATTGTATGGCGTTATTCACCCAAGAAATCCACATCAGGGACCTTTCTTATAATGAATTGATATCGATAGCAACTTATTTGTGATTGATATCAATCGCAACTATGTACATAAGAGATTGGAGACTGCAAACTTGCGATTGATTGGAGGACTTACGATTGATTTGGATCAATCATAACTCTTTATTAGACGGGGCCTTGTACTGATACTGCACTTTCTGAGGGCCCTGCAATGAGTATTAATTACTCCAGCACTGCATAGTACTTATTTAATACGCCTGCATCAAGAAAAACAAATGTTGATATACGCCGGTATGTAAAATACCTCGTTCAAGGATGAATGCACTGGACGAGAATTGACTCAAGATAAATCGTATTAGAGTTAAAAACCGTCACCAGTCTTTGGCTTTGCACTCATGCCATTAAGCAAGGCATTTTCTTCTATATTACTTCTCTCAACCCAGGTGATTAAATGGCTACCCGGCAGGATACAAAAGCCATAATTGTAGCTTGCTCAGCAGCGATTGAATCCTGAATTCGCTGACAGGGATAGTAATACAGTCAAACCTGCTTTAGTGACCACCTGTATAGAAAGACCACCTGTCTACATACAAAGACCACATTTTTTGTTTCCCTTCAAAATGGTTTCTCATTGAAACAAAAGAAACCTGTACATAAGACCACCTGCCTATAAATACCACTTTTCTTGTCTCCCTTGGGTGGACTTTATCGACAGGTTTCACTGTATATTGGTAAAGCACTTAGAGGTCTCATCATACATTTATTAAGCATTATATAAACCCAGGATATTGATATATGATTCCTTGTTTTATTTTTATCTTTCTAATCCAGATCTGTTATCAAGACATTACTTCCACCGAATGTGACTGACGGAGTAGTCGTCCCTCTCAGATATGCAGCTTGGGTACCTAATAGTGCTGGCCTGGTAAGAATTTGTTTTAAAACTGACCAACTTATTGATCAAACTGTAGGACATTTTTCTTGTTATTAGTATTCAGAAGAATAGAGAATGCCTAGAGAATCTTGCTTTGACAGGGAAAATTTTTGGAAGAAGGAGTAGGGGAAGAAGGAGGATACTTTGGATGGACAGTCTGCAGAAATTGTTGGAAGAGAGACGAGTGAAAGAACTGGGAGTGGTACTAATACAGAAGGCTAGGAGCCAAGGGTTCTGGAACAGCATGATTGCCAAAGTCAAACGATATGGCACTTAGAGAGAGAGAGTATTCAAAACCAACTATGTTCGGCATCCCCTGTGTATATATATTTTTTCTTGAATTTTGATTTGATCACTGCATTTACTGATTTATTATAAGTTGATCGCTGTATAGTTTGAACGTTCATCAGATTCAAACTTTTCTCCTCCATTGTACAACTTAACTTCATAAGATTGATTTGTACATACGGTACTGTGTTTAACCCTTCACTAGCTTCTGTCAACCAACAATTAGGGGGTTGCATTGCCACAGACAATGTATCGGTCAATCGCACCATGTGTATGTATACATGTAGATTCTGATATACCCAAACATTGTGGCAATCCAGAGTAACGATCCTTGACAAATAAGTATGTAAATGAGGAATGTCATCAGACATTTGGTGCTCAGAAGACCGTGAACATAGACAAAAGATGTTTTTTAATTTTTATTTGATTACTTTTTCTTTCTTTTTTAGGTATTTGTTTACAAGAACAACCTATACTACCAGAATGCGGTCAACAACGATCCAGTTGCCGTTACCACCGATGGAGTGGAAGGGGAAATATTTAACGGTGTGCCAGATTGGGTATATGAAGGTAAGCTCCCCTGTATGACATAATGGAATATCCATTTGATATATATAGATAATACAGAAAGTAGGATTGCTCCATTGTTATTAAGGGGTGCATTTTAATGTTACCACCGATGGAGTGGAAGGGGAAATATTTAATGGTGTGCCAGATTGGGTATATGAAGGTAAGCTCCACCGTACGACATATTAAAATATCCGTCAAATATATTCAGATAATATAGAAAGTAGGATTGCTCCATTGTTATTAAGGGATGCAGTTTAATGTTACTACTGATGGAACAGAAAGAGAAATATAGAAAAATTATGGTAGGGTATGTTAAGCTCCCCTGTATGACATAATGGAATGACCGTTTGATATATATAGATAATGGGAAAGTAGGATTGCTCCATTGATATTAAGGGATGCATTTTAATGTTACTACTGATGGAACAGAAAGAGAAATATATAGAAATAATGGTGTGCCTTATTAAGCTCCCCTGTATGAGAATAATAGAAATTACATGCCATACAAAGGTAATATCAAGATTGCTCCATTGCTATTTAGGGTTGCACTGTGCTGTTAGCTAGAGAGCAACATGAACAGCTAGTACTTCAAAAAAAAATCCACTCAGTCAAACTATAAAAGATTTTCAGATGGTTTTGCATTATTTGAGTGAGTATTCTCTGAGTAATGAAGTACTGGTAATAGTTTGATTAGAAGATCAGCCAATTTGTTATGAATCCTGAAATAACTGTTTAAAATCATTGTCCAATGCAGTGGCTTTTATTCATTTAATATCATATTTTGATGATTTATTGATATTAATCTTGTCCTTTTACTAAGTGGGACTAAAAAATATTATCATTTGGAGATTGTTGGAGATAAAATGGTGAATATGTTTTCTCTTCTCATGTCATCCTCTTTTTCTCCATCTGTCTCTCTTTCTTTGTGACATTGTCAGAGGAGATCCTGGGTGTTGATAGTGCCATGTACTGGAACAAAGATGGATCAAGATTAGTCTTCGGCCAGTTCAATGACTCACTGGTCCCTAAATCATGGTATCCCTGCTATGACAACAAGGTTTACAGTGAAGTGAGATATATAACATTTGTTGTGTGGTTGTTGTAATATAGTTTTTATTACTGTGGTTCATTTTAATAACCTTGGTTGTTGAAATAGGAACAGCAGTAGCAATGTAGTAGGGGTCATTAATAGATATTGTAGGTTGTAAATTGCAGTCTGTGGACAAGGGTTAAATTTCTTTGTTAATGAACTAGAATATTGATACCCGTGTATATTAAATGTCAATGAATTCATGACAAATATGTCATTATGTTGACAAGATGGTGTCAACTGAATTTAATACACTGACTTGCTTGAGATCAGTACAAAGTGCATTTGATAGGTAGCACTAAACGTAGCATATGGAGAGAAGTAGTTGTAACATACGCATATATATGATAGGTTAAATCAGCAAGCTCCAAACAGTTCCCTCCCATGTACAATCTCTACGGAAGGGAACTATTTGAAATTTCATGAAATAAACGACTAATCTAAAACAACTTCCGCTGTCGCAACTTTTTTCTTCTAAATCAACTAGATGTATGTGTAACTATATCACTGACATGGCACTACCCATTGCTAATTGTTAAGTGTGTGTTGTCTTTTCTTGTCTTCAGCTGAAATTCATCAACTACCCCAAGCCTGGCTTTCCCAATCCCACCATCAAGCTGTATGTCATGTCAGTTGAGGATGTTCCAAACCTGGTCCGACTCCAGCCTCCACAACAGTTCCAGGACCAGTAAGTACAAACCTTCTTTAATAATTCTGGGGTCTTCATGCATGGTATGTAGAAAGTATGATAAACTGGACCAGTTTTGGTGGATTTGATTATAGGACTTGTTTATAGGACATTTACACGACTCCCTTAATAAAGCCCGGCCTGTTGCATAAAACTTTCCTATTTTATGGTAACTTTGAGATTACTGGTAACTTCCATGAAAACCTTGATTTGATTGGCTGTTGAGTGAAGTTGCCATGGTAGCTAATATTGATGACATATAGTTACCAACAATGGTAAGTTTTATGCAACAGCTAGGGCCCAAGACCTAATCTTTATTGCGAACTGGTAGAGAGCTATATGTATCTCATGGTCTGCAAAAACTCTTTTTATATAGGTCCTCATAGACTTTTTCTATCATATAAGTGATTGGTCTTTATCCTCCTTCTCTCTCATTTGAGGTTCAGAATTATATAATTTTCAATAGCAGTTTTTTTTTTATTCATATGCCATTTCTATCAAGCTGTCTGCCTAGAGACATAAGGGCGTGCGTGAACTGATTTATATTTACGCAGTGTTTATGTTCTCCTGACTTTCAACAGACAAAACAATTATGGGCACAAAAATGTTCCTTTCATTGTTTCATTCATTGTTTCATATTAGTATTGAAGTAGGTTCCAGTATGAGGTAATTTTTCTTAGAATATACATCCACCATGCATAGTGATTCAAAGCAGGGATTATATACCATATGAAAACAGACATATTACTATTATTATAAATTTTTATCTTTCTAGGGAATACTATTACAGAAGTGTGGTGTGGAAGGATAGCTACCAAGTAGCCGTCACGTGGTGGAACAGACCGCAGAATGTTTCCGTGACGACCATCTGCCAGGTGGACACTGGGATATGTGACCTCAACTACGAGCAGGAAACGCCCAACGGCTGGATAGTACAGGTCAGAGGTCAAAGTTGATATTATATACAAATGATGCATGCAAACGAAGTCCTTATACGTACTCAAATTGAGGCTGTATGCATCTATGGTATGAAGACGTCAGACTGAGTATGATAGGTGCATAAACAGCCTCAACAAGAGCGGATATATCCTATAATGAATGAAGGAAAACATGCATTATTTGTTTCATACAAAGAAACTCCTAGATCCTTCTAATATATCATTATCACTGGCAAATAAATAAACCCCTAGTTTTTAAATAAGGCTTACTTTAGAGCGCACACAGAGTTTAATAAACCTAATTACTTCTACTAATTATATGATATATGCATTATACAAGAACTGAATAATACAGTGGCAACATCGACATGGCAATATCGAACACACATGAAGGGAGATGTAGAAATTATCTTTTGTTCATACATGTAAATTTATATTGTGAGTACAGAACAAAATAATCACTTAGCAGAATGTGTGGAATGTGTGACAAAATAAACAATGGAAAGCTGGAACATAGTGTGAAGTTGAAATCTTATTCTTTGATTCTTTTCTCTCCAACAGAGAGGAGATATTGTTTTTGCGGAAGATGGTCTTTCATATTTCACCATTCTACCAGAGAAGGAGGGGCCTGCAGGAAGCTTCTATCACATAGCGCGAGTTACTGCAGAGGTAGGTATTAAGGGTCAAAGTTCAAAGTTCAAGGGTCATTTATTTTATCATGTCATTTTTCTCTCTACCAAGATATTCACCCAATTCAATTAAATCAGATCAAGCCTAGATTAGGCCATCGTCCACATGAAACTATAGTGGTCCCTGCATTAATCATTGTGAATGACATAATCCAATATTCAGTAGGTAGTAGTTGGGAGGGGGGTAGGGCAAGGGGAATAATATACATGAACTTTATTTACGCTTGTGTCTAGCGTTCCGACAGGGGTCTATCAAGTACAAGCTATGCTTTTTAATAGACTCCACCACTTAGGTTTTCCTTCACTATACTTAATTTACTTACGGTACATATTTAAAAAGTATTTTTTTCAAAATACACTACAATTCATGACCAAATTTAAAGACTTTGAAGACCCTCTCTTTTCTTTTTCACTTTTAACAATCGTGTCATTTTGTTTGAGACTTGTCTTGCGAGCACTGTATATTTTTTAGTTTGTATGGATGACTGATGAAATTAATTTCATTTTCATTTCTGTTTTTTCAGAGTGGCCAGCAGGGTCTGGTGACTTTCTTGACGCGGGGGATCTGGGAAGTAACAGAGATCGTAGGCTTCAATCATGAGAGGAGTCTACTCTTCTACCTGAGCACCGAGGATGGAGCTATCAACAGAACGCTGTACAGGTCAGTGAGACTCTTGAATGTAATGAAGATAGAATAGAATAGAATAGTATTGGTATTTATTCAAATAATTCCACATGGCAGCCCAGGGGCGGAATTAATTTTACAAGGTAAAGTGACACAAGACAAAATGTTTTACAAAGTTATACATATACCATAGTAATACAATAATATTATAATATGAAAGAGAGAAAGAGAGAGAGGATAGAGAGAGAGAGAGAGAAAGAGAGAGAGAGAGAGAGGGAAAGGAAGAGACTAAATTAAGAGACAAGACTGAAAGGAGAGAACCACAAACAGACAAGATATAGAGGCAGAAGTGTGGCAATTTAGAGAAAGAGATTATAAATTACATAATAAATGAGAAGATTGATTAACTAAATGATCGTATGTTGCATCACTTGGTACATTCTAAAATTACAGTAATATGAGTAGGGAAATGGAGGAGAATTGAGTGAAGGGGACAAAAGGAGTGAGAGCCGTTAGGGAAACAGATGAAGAAAGATTGATAGAGAGAGAGAGAGAGAGAGAGAGGGGGGGGGGAGGAAGAAGGAGGAAGAAGGAGAAGAGGATTTTTTTTAAATACATGATAATAAGATACATAAATACACTGTGATATTATATTGTGAGAGCAAATATGGGGAATATAATTTATGGTAAAATATGGGGCTATAATGGATGACCACAGGGATTAAACTCCATTTATCTATCTCCCTCTACAGTCTAAACTTTGAGACAAAGGAGAAGACTTGCATCACATGTGATATGGTGGAAGGCTGTTCCTACTACAGTGCAAACTTCAACGATAAGTCCACGCGATACATCCTCCAGTGTCACGGTCCCGAAGTTCCTCAGACCTTCCTCAATTCCATCGACTCCGTCAACTTTACAGTTTTAGTAGATAATTCCGGTGTTAAGGAAGCACTGGCTGAGAAGGTGAGTTGTGGGCATGTTAGATTCAATTTGAATGACGACAGATGGTTCTTTTTTTATACCTCCTTAGAAATAGTAAATATTTGTAGGTTATTTGATTGTAATTTTAAAAAGGATCCTATATAATCTATGATTTCTTTCTCAAAACACAAAATCATGATACATGTTTATATATCTTTTAAAACAAAGAATAAATGACCAGATAATTACCTGTTTGATCATATATTTTGTATCTTATTCTTTGGAGTAGTTGAGAAAATAGGAGTGTGTAAACAAAATCTTAATATTTCTTCATTGAGGACATTTCCATTTCTTGGGAACTCATTAGTACATTGTATTAGACCAAGTTTAGCTCATTTCACTAATTCTGTTTGTAACAACTGATGTTGTACCCTTCAGCCATTAACAATAACGAGTAGAATATACGTGGGTTTGTGTGTATTTAGCTTTAATTGTTTGATTTCAATTGTTTGATTTTGGCTTTCTGTTTGTTCTTGCATTTTAGACAGAGTGCAAAACAAACAAATTGAAATATCTATTAAACCATGCCGTCTCAAAAATATATCACCGTCTTACATGTACATGCTTGTAAGTGAATTAAAGATATATTTTCAAATGGCATTCTTGGTGTTCTGCAAGGACCACATTTTTTATAATTTCATAATCATTCTGTTTGATGTAGGATTACGTGGTAAAGACATTCCACACTGTGAAGTCGGCAGATGGTAATTATGACATCCAGATTGAGCTCCTCATACCCCGGGCGATTGATATCGCACGCAGGCATCCACTACTGGTCGACGTCTATGGGGGACCTGGCTCACAACAGGTATATATGATTATGATGCCATTGTGTTTGCTGCCCTCTTGAGGCATAACTATGTTTAACCATTGATGGTCGGCATGTTCACCCATTCATTGCCGCAGCCTCAGCTTATGTAAGAGTCAATAAATACCTGGCTCACAACAGGTAGGATTATAATAATGCTATTGCGTTTGCTGCCCTCTTGAGGCATAACTATGTTTAACCATTGATGGTCCATGTTCACCCATTCATTGCCGCAGCCGCAGCTTATGCAGATTGAGTCATACCTCAATACATGGTCAGGTAAAAACCATACAGCTATTGTGGTTGAAGCGTTATCCTCATTGAAGTGATGTCAGCGGTGGGATATGAAAACAAGAGTTGAATAAGAGAAAGATCTGAAACCGATAGGCCACCAGGGGGGTGTTTCACAAATATTCTAAGTCGAACTTAACTCTAAGTTGGACTTAAATATTATGATGAGCCATTTGTAGCCTTATAATGAAATACATTCAAAAGCAAAATTCATGAATTTTAGATTTTTCATAAATTTCACATCAAGAACATGAAATCTCCCACGATAATAGAAAATATGAATGATGTGAATCAACATTTTATGCCTTTAAAATAGCTATTACGAAATATTTTCAAAGATGCAAACGGCTTTCCATAATTGTTCAGTCCAACTTAGAGATAAGTTCAACTTAGGGAGCCATTTTTTGCACAGTGAGCCTACTTTGAAGAAAAAAAATAGTCACATTATTTTGAATTTTTGCCTGTATAAGTCACACAGGATATCAGGTTTAACTTTTCATGGATTGTATTCCCCCCCCCCCTCTTTATTCATGTCTTCTTCATACTCATTTGCATAAAATTAAATTAGCCATCTATTTCCATAAAGAAAGCCTTTTGAAATGGATACTAAAGAGTTTCTCTACATTTCAAGGTTTTTTTGCAATTTTTCTGCACGCCTTGTTTTTTAAGCTCTACAAAGATTTTTAATTCTCTGATTTGACTTTATTAGGGTTTTGGTGACCAGACAACACACTCCACATCCAAATTAAGTTTAGTTGAAACCTGGGCAAACAGAAATGAATCATATGGTTCTTGTTTCACAAAGCCTTTATTCAATGACAATTGACAAAAATCAGTGTCAAATCTGCTGATAACCAATCAGAAGCAAGGATTTCGCTAACTTATAACAAAAACTATTATTTGTCACTGATGACAAGTTTTGTGAAATGGGTCCCAGGTGTCATCTTTCTTCTTCTGATGTAAACTTTCAGCAAAGGTTGATTTAAAACATTTTTGATTCATTCTCTTCTTTTCTACAGGTGGACACTAAATACCACCAGGGTTGGTACTCGTACCTGAGCAGCAAGCATCATGTGATCATCGCTCGTATCGACGGGCGTGGATCGGGATACAAGGGTCAGAAAATGCTTTATGAGATCAACAAGAGATTGGGAACAGTAGAGATTGAAGATCAAATCACAGCAACAGAGTAAGCAGGCTTTATTAATTCAGAAGATAGAATTTAAAGGTGTCGTGGTCGAGTGGATATGTCACCGGACTGTGGATCACAAGGTCTGTGGTTCAAGTCCACTAATGTTCTTTGGCAATTAAGATATCGATCTGGATTTGCCACTCTCCACCCAGGTGTTAAATGGATACCCGTTAGGATGCAAAAGTTAATGTGGTTTTTAATAGATGAGCAAGTGTGCACTTGTAAAAATGACGCCTGGCTGGAATGTTCCCAAGGCAGTGGAGAATGTGCATACATTGTGTGCAGGTAAGACTGAATCAGATGACAGGGGTAATGATATATATCTGTAAAGCGCTTTGAGAGGGCCTGCGGTCCTGAAAAGCGCTATATAAGAACGAACTATTATTAT
>JARBES010000131.1:27277535-27289445 GCA_030265145.1 Strongylocentrotus pallidus | reverse complement strand
ATAGACAGGTTAACTTTACTTTAACACATTGTTTCAATGAGAAACATTGCTCCAAGGGAAACAGAAATGTGGTCTTTCTATACAGGTGGTTGCTATTGACTTTATATCAGAATTTAATATCGAATGGGTAAACAAATGTATGATGATTTTTGAGTAATTTACAATTAATATGTGCTGTGTTTTATCTTTGTTTTATTGCTGTTTCTTAATTTATATCAGAACACTCAAGTGTATACAATTATAAAAATCAGCTTCATAATTATGATATCTTATAAAATGTTGATAACATTCCATATCTATCAGCCCTTAGCAGCACAGTTGGGTTTACCCGCTAAGTACAAAACCCAATAACTTTGGCTCAAGCTTATATGGAAAATATCTGTTATAGTCAGATCATATCATAATCAACAAGTTTATGTTTATTTATAAGCTTGCATTAAAGTGAATGAAAAAGTTTCACACATTGGCTGAAATTTGTGTGATGTTATATCTCTTACCTACAATGCATATTTTTTCTTCAGATTTTGTAAATGTTTGAAAAATTAAAAAGAACAGTTATCAGGTCTAAATTCTCAGTACGAGGAAATATTTCATGTTGTTTTATATCTTTTTTTTTTGAAGTTTTTTTCTTTCTAGCTACAGCAGAATGGAATAACTAAATTTCATGTTTGTAGTCCTTGGTTATTTGAAATTTCAAATTAAATTTCAAAATGAATTTGAATTTTTTTGGAAAAAAATTATGAAAATGTCTTTCTCTTGGACATGATACACATACGTCACTAAAGCTTACGTTTTTATCTAATTTCTAAAATTTCTTCAATTTCCAAATTGATATTAGGTCATCTTAGATCTCAACTATATTACAAATCCTTCATTTTCTTCTTGTAGAAATACTTCTAAATTTTCCATCAGGAACTAAAAACGAAAAAAGGTTTGGACGAATCCTAGAAGTTGTAGAATTACAAAATATGAAATATTTCTTCATGAATTCTGATTTTAAAACTTTATTTACACAGGGTGCAACTCTGTAATATTTAAAAAAATGTAAAATGTGGCTGCAGTACCTACATGTATCGTGGGATGATTTTTGTTTTAAAGCCACCATAATGTACTTCCATGGAGAGAGAGTTTATACATACTGAGGTTTGTGTTGTTTGTTTTTTGTCACATAATATCTGTACATATATTGCACAATAAAAGTTATATGTACAGGAGTTGTTATACAATCAATCTGTGTTTGGTTCATTTTTTATTTGCGTCTGATATTTCTTACTCTCTCTCTCTCTCTTCTCCTGCAGTAATAAGCCAGTTCATACATTTTGAGCACATTCGAAAAACAGACACACGATCATGAAACAGAATTGGTTTAGATGAACGCAGGAAAACGACAACTGCATTTGAGAAATGTAATTTGTTTAAATGTTTGGTTTTTGTACCCTTTTTGAACATCAATATCTCACCTTTTGGTAATGATGTATTAAAATGATCAAGTGAATTTTGGATCAAAAGTATAAAATGTTCTCCATTAAAATCAGATAGTGATTACAGAGTCATAAACCAAAAGGAGATGTGAGTTAATATAACTACCAGTATTTTGGGTGGGTTTGGGGGAAGTTGTTTTTCTCTTTGCCACGTTTTCTTAGAAACTCGCCCGATATAGCAAAAAAACCTCTTTCAAACAATCGCTTTTAGATATAAATGTGCTATACGAAACTATCAACTGGCTTATTAATCCATCCTGATGACTTTCTTAAACTCTTTCTCACAAAAAAACAAAAAACAAGCATCAATTTAATTGGATCTTACATGTACTTTGTTTAATATCACATCATTAATCATGAATCTTATTTCATATAAGTTTTGATCATTAAATGATGGGTCGCACTGACTTAGACAGAAAAAACACTCTTGACATTATTTCAAATAGAAAATTAATTGGCAGCATGTATTCTAAGTTTCATTTGAAGTGAATACTGATAGAAAAAGCATGATTTCCAGGCACAAATTATTCGGTTTTGTACAGCTTTCACCTTGCGCACTGGGATCCAATTTTTGTAAATTTTAAAAGATGAAGAAAAAGGCGATGACGTCTTTAAAAAAAACTTTAAAATGTTTTTAGATCCATATTATACTAAACCAATTGCCTCTTTGTGAATGTTTTTCTTCTTTTGTTTACTAATTCTCATCCTGTCTTTTAATAAACCAAAAAGAGTGAAACAGTACAAGTATGTAATCGGGTATAAAGAATATTAAAAAACATAAGGGATGCATACAAATGGAAAAACCCTGTGAAGTCCCTATGGAATTATCCATTTGAAACAAAACTTTAAAATATAAATCAATGTATTTCATATTACTTTAAACGCTAGCAGATCAAACTATTTGTTCACCAGAATGATCGAGCTCTCACAAACGTATCAATTTATGTACCATGCTCATGTATAAAGATAGAACTGCACGTGATATCATTATTCAAATAGGGATACATATTGCATAATTTACATGCATAGAATTGGTTACAATAGGTAAATATTATGATTTATATTCTAGGGCTTTGAACTTTATCCATGCTTAGTTAAGAGTAAACTGCCAACCGTGAGGTACAAACATCTACATTGTATTTCATTCGTTATAAATATAAAACCATTGAAATTAATAAGATCTATCATGTATCATTGCTGTTAAAAACTATAAAATCTTTCTAATGCCCCTACAATCAACTATATCATCTTCAAATAGAATAAATTTAAGAGAACTATCAACATATATAGCTTACATATTCACAAATGCTAAAATAATGAGCTTTTTACTGTATAAAATTGATCCTTTTCCTGCCTGACAAATTTGAAAGTAAATAATTGAATGTTATTGGGATTTTTAATTTTCACTCCATTTAACCTACAATGTACCCATTGCAATGGAAATATTGCTAGCAAAACTACTCTTCTCGATTTTTGCAGCAAATTCTGGAAGACTTTTGATTTGAGATTATGAAGGGGGAAAACTTCTGCTTTCTATATTTCATCATCATGGTTAAATTGAAGAAAACGTATGGAATGATCCTTTTTTTCAATGGCTGAATGTTGGTAGCAAAATATAAAATGAAATTGGAACAAAGTTTCATGAGGTATAATCAAAGTTTGGTCCAAAATCTTCTCCTTTTAACTGTTTGAAATGAAAGACAATTATTGAATCAAAAATTTAAAAACGTTGATGAGAAAAAAGCTCTTCATAAAAAAACGCAAAACAAAGAGATCGACGGTGACACTTGACATTCAAAATGATGATAAAACTTTTCAAATACTGTCATTAATCATTATGTACATACTTTTTACCAAATTTTCTGGCTTTCTTGATTTAATACAACATTCAAATCTACATTTACTTTGTTCCGACCCAAAATATATAAGCATGCCCCCAACAATCCTAGCCAATCTCATATGTATAATCATTGTTCAAGCTCATGTGAAATACTCCTACGCCGCAAGAAAGTCGGATTATCTCATTTGCAACTTACAACTATAACAATAACATTGCACTCACGTGAAACAGAGAAATATCCTAACATGTTTCATAGAAAATTGAATTCATGATAACAACTATTCAAAATTTTAGACTATCATACCTATTCCTCAATACAACTAATTTTACCAGAATTCTAACCATGGAGTTCCACTTCTAAAAATTTGATTCATGATATATTGTGGTATGTTTTCTAAAAATGTAATAACATGAAGATTTCATAAAAATGTTTTAAAAAGTGAAAGACATAGCCTTGAAACATGCATGGAATTAATAACAGATTTTGAACATGCCTTTAAAAAAAGTTTCGCTTTCTGCTTCCTCGTGCATTTTTAATTTCAACTATTCTCCTTCAAAATCCTTGCTTTCTACTTGCATGTGCATTTCAAAATTTCATATATATATTAATTATAAATCCCTAAAAAATGCAAATAGACTATAAAATTGAAAACATGATAAGAAATGGCAGTTCAAATTTGAAGACCTTAAGATTTTAAGTATAGTTGCATTATTTACATAGCGGAATGCTGATTGACTGTGACCTTTGACATGACATATGCTAATCTATAGAGGTCACACATTGATGCATGATTTAACCAGTTGGTTTATATATTAATATTTTTCCTTTAAAATGAATTTACCGACCTTTCCATTTTTCAAACGAAGAATTACCAGACATGATTTCATCCTTCATTATCATGCATCATTTACAAGAGAAAGAAAACTTCTTTTTTTTGGTGGAGGTGGAAGTTCCAAATGCTTTTGACCATTTTAGCTATGACCTTTGACCTATGATGCATTGACCATGGTGTGGATGAAGAGACTGGCCGGCAGGAGGTTATCGCCCCTTTCACCCAATATAGGGACATGATGGTAGCCTGTAAAGAACAAACGTAAAACGAATTCAATCAATTACATGTATCTCCTTAGATGAAATGTAATGTGATTTTTTAAAGATTTTGCCATCAATTTTAAACATGTTTGTAGCCTTTGAAGATTTGCAGAGTATTGTAGTGAATAGCTTCATGGAATTTCATTTTGATTTGCAAAGGTATAATTTAACATTTTGCATCCATAACGTGACAAAAATGTCATGTCTTAAAGCCACACTGTACTACTTATAATACTTGCTCCCTCTATATAGAAAACTTCCTCAATCGGTGCCTGTTGGTCCCCCGTGATCATCTTTTTCTTATGTTATTTGAGAGCTGAGTTAACGAGATAGCCACCTGTCAGTGACCTTGCTTTGTGGTCTAATCCCTTCTGGCTGAACTAGTACAGCCGGCTTTTAAAATTTTGAGGAAGACTCACCAAGTTGCATGGAGGCCACCGGGAAGGTGTACTGGCCGATGAACTCGTTGGAGGATGCCATGTCGTAGTCCTGGACCACCAGTCTGATCAGGGCTAGCTCTGGCACCTTGACTTCAAAGCTGAACTCCTGGTTCCATGTGGGACTGAAGCCTGCAAGTAGGAAGACAGAAAATGAAAATATGGTTTTATGATAAGGCTAAGGCTAAGGCTAAGGCTAAGGCTAAGGCTAAGGCTAGGACTAGGACTAGGGCTACGGCTGGGGCTAGGGTAAGGGTTAGGGAGAGGCAACGTTGTACAGTGATCTACTCACTTGATTTTTTTTATTGTGAGGTTTGGGGTTCAAATCCCTGTCGACTACATATTCCAGCAATTTTTAAACAAGGCATTTTTCAACAGTAGCCTCTTTCATCTATATCAAGTAAGTATCTAGTAGCACTAGCGTCCAGAGGCAAGGGTAATTTCAGATGCATTTCCAAATGACCTTCAGAAACATGCCCTACACCTATACCAGAATATTATACAAACCCATTAATAAATACAATGTAAGAATGTACATGAATTCTGGCTTTAATTTGAGGCATAAAATAGAGCCTAACCAGAGCCATCTATACACAGAGTTTGGCCAACTTGGTCACAGCAAGATGTACTTGTACATTCTTTTGTTTAGGGCTTGCCCAACAAAGCAGTATTCGCCATATAGTGCCCAACTGGACCCAGGGTTGGCCAAACTCTTCTTATCAATGGCACCGAGCCCAACATAGCATTTCCATCAAGCTGACTACTCTAGATGAATGATTTGCCAAATGTCACTGCAAGGTTTACACCAGGCAACCCTACCTTTGTTGTACACTGACAAAATTCATCACCACATGTTTCAACTGTATTGTATTTCGACAATTCACTGCTTCCGGCCAAACTTGTAAATGTACCCACATACATGTAGCTTTAAAATTGGTAATTGTGAATATAATTAAGACCACTTTGTGATATTTTAATTTTTGTAATTAATACAGTCATACCTTTCTAATAAGGCCTACCCAAGGAAAATTAAAAAGTGGCCACTTAAGACAGGTTCTACAACACACATTTTTATCTTGAGGGAGACAAAATGCAGGACCACTGTAGACAGGTGACCTTTCTAGAGAGGGGGCCACTAACACTAATTTATAACATTCTTGGCTTCTTACCATTGTTCTCGACGACCTCTGTCTTGAACTCCTGCTTGGATCCTCCTCCTAGCACATAGACCTTGACGTAGGGGTCAATGACCTCTTTACTACCGGGTGGTTTGGGGAGCTGCTGGCCACTGATCACCTGTGGGGAACGCAAGGGAGAGATGGATAGAGGGGTCAAAGATTAATATTCAGGTTGAGGAAGTGACAGGAAGCAGATAGATAGAGAGAAACAGACAGACAGTTGATTATTTTAAACAAAAAAGTATAATTAATTTCGTGATATAAGTATAATTCATGTGTTTTTCTTTGTAATCGACATAATTTTGTGTTTCTTATGTACGTATTATTCAATTAATAAATGACAGAAAAAAAGAAGAAAAAAATGGGAGACAGACAGACAGACTGAAAGACAGAGAGAAGAGAGAGACAGAGAGAGAGAGAGAGAAGAGAGAGTAGAGAAGAGAGAGAAGAGAAGAGAGATAAGAGAAAGAGAGAAGAGAGAGAGAAGAGAGAGAGAGAAGAGAGAGTGAGAAGAGAGAAGAGAGAGAGAGAAAGAGAGAGAGAGAGAGAGAGAGAGAGAGAGAGACAAAGACAGAGACAGAGAGAGAGAGAAATAGACAGACAGAGGCAGCGGGAGAGAGATAAAAGTAGGTAGAAAATAAGGAGATCTCTTTACACTTAGACATGATGCCTATATTCAATAAATACAAATTTTAGATTATAAAGACTTCGCCAAAAGATGTGTTCTTGCTTCTTCTTTTTTTTAAACAATGAATTGAATCATTAAATGTTCACGTTTCTTTGTTTTATATTTGCTCCATTAATTATCCTCGGCATTTGACTTACAGTGAGTGTAACATGCTGTGTGTATTGATCTCCTGGCTTGAGGGGGTTGAACTGCATGTTGGCTGAAAGATAAATATAATATAAAAACACACATATTCATCAGAAAATACATAGCAAGGTGGTTGTTCCTTTCAAAGAGTTTAAATAAAATTCTTTTCAATATTCAATAAAAAGAATGAGAATGATAATTATGAAGTGAGTGGCATGTGAAAGTTTACTTTAAATCTGTTTAATTTTAAAATGTTACACATAATTCAAAACATCGCTACATACATGTACCAACAACAAAATTTCTGTTAAACTATCATACATTTTTCATGAGAGCTTTTTAAGGATTTGCTATTGGAAGAGAGGATTTCCTAGCAGCAATTTTTAAACTGTGTTTTGTTAGTTTGTATAATTAAACAGAGTCCTTCTTAGTTAAAGGTAACGACCGGTATTGTTCAATATTGTTTAATTATTGCATTCAGAGGTTTAGATGGCAATACTTCAACCTAAATTCCTAAAAAGAAGAAATATATGCCCAAATGTTCAATGTTGAAGTGCATTTGCGATATCTATCCAGGCCGGATTGATATAATTTACCAAACATATCAATTAGTAGGCGGTTTCCCGGCAAAATTTGTATCATCACGTATTAGTCAAAACATATTCTTTCACATGATTGGTTATAAAAGCTTCCATTTTAATTTTTTTGAGAGGGGGGGGGGGGGGTTTCCATAACTGGTCTATACCTTTAACCAGATTTCTTTTAGAGCTTACCAGAGGTAAATCAATCATTCATTTGCCGACTCAGAAACCTTTCAAGTTGTGTCAAAAAATCAATATCCCATCGTATTTACATTTCCATATCAAATGACAAGTTATCATTTATAATCACATCATAACAAATCCACTTTGATCCAGGTGACCACTTACGTTTCCTACAGAAGACTGGTTTCAGGATGAATCCAGACTTGCCATTCTGAAGGAACTTTCCTTGGTTGAGATCCATTTCTTCACATGGTGTCTGGAAGTTCAGAGCAACTGAAATAAAAATCAGAAAAGAAAATATAATAATAACGTTATTCTCAAAGCTATTCTGTATGTAAACAAAATATTAAAGTGAGAAGAACTGTGATTGAACTGTCCTTTGAGTTTCACATGATTGGATAAAAATATATGGGAGAGTTTCAAATGATTATGTGGCATATCAAAATAGAAATTTACATCCTTAAAAAAAATGTTTTGGGGGCAATTACATATTGAATAAAAAACTGATTATCTGTACCGGTATCTATAAAGTTCAATTTTGATAAATATTTCAACATTGTTTGCTTGGTCATCTATACTTTAGATTTCACCTTTTATTTTTTAACTCTTCATTGTAAGTTGCGATCTTGCATTTTGTTATACAAAATAGACATCCCATAGGATTCATATGTTAAAGAGCTCAATACATGGCATTAAAGATAAATAATACTACTACAGTGAAACCTGTCTATAAAGACCACCCAAGGGAGACAAGAAAAGTGGTCTTTATGTACAGGTGCCTATAGTACATGTTTCAATGAGAAACCATTTTCAAGAGAAATAGAAATGTTGTCTTTATAGACAGGTGGTCTGTGTAGACAGGTGGTCACTAAAGCAGGTTTGACTGTACTAAAATGTATTTTATCCTTCTCCTTACCAATCTGAGCACCCACATCCCACATGGGTACTGGGCTATAGTTGGAGGAGTTGGTCCGGAGCCCGCCCGGGTAGATCCTACTCAGGAAGATCTTGTTGTGTTCCACGTAATCCCCTGGCTTGTCCTCGGCCAGACCGAAGGCCTTAGCCTCACCGAAGGAAGACATCTGGTGGCACTTGTCTGGAGACAATTTGTTCAAAAAGAAATAGGTATAAATCAACAATCCAAAAGTGTAATAATCGGGAGCGCCAGGAGGGTCAAATCTGACTGACATGAGCGCTACACAAGAACCAACTATTATTATTATTATTAATATACATGAAGATGGTAGATATGATCTGGTCCCTATTTCACAAAACTTGTTAACAGTGACAAATGACAGTTGTTGTTATAAGCTAGTGAAATTCTTGACAGTTGTTGTTATAAGCTAGTGAAATTCTTGATTCTGATTGGTTATCAGCAGATTTGTCACAGATTTTCATAATTCGTCATTGAAAAAAAAGGCTTTGTGAAACAGGTCCTTGGTCTTATAGAAACTGAGAGCCTAAAGGCTACAACTTTACCAATGAATCAAACTAAAGAGAAAGCTTATAGTATACATGTACCAATCGCCATAAAATATTTGACTCTTTGGTTCAGGGTTCCATGTTGCTTTTAAGATGAGCTTCAAATGTTATTTTCATAAAGATATACTGAAAATTCAAATAAAATCTCAAGAAACTCATGAGCAACTCGTGAGAAGACTAACTGACGCACCTGTATGGAACCCAAGTCCGATTTGGGTTTCGTATCTCACATTCATGTTATCCTTTATTTTCTTAATAATCCTTAACCGTTAACTCATCAAATTGTAGATTAAGTTTCTTTTGGGTGGTTTTATCCTGTCTAGCTGTACAATCTGTCTATGTGATTGGTACCCTTTGATGTCCAGTTTACTTACATTTCTCCTTTGATCCAGGGAAAGAACCATAGTGGACACTTGCGAGGGTCACTAAATCGGACAGTTCCTTGGCCAACTTCAACTTTTTCTGTATTCATAAAAGAAAGATGGAAACGTACAACTTGTTACACTTTGAACGGCAAGGAACAGAAGCGTTTCCATGCGCATGTTTTAAATTCATAAATCTATTTCATCCACAATTCAATACATACTGTTTGACGAGTTCCAATACAATTTGGAATATGCTAAAATTATCATAGACAAAATTTCTAGTTGAATTTAGTTTGTTATGGAACTGAATGTACTATCCACATATCATAAACATACATATCTAAATATTATTTTAACAGTCACTTCATTCAATTCATTTGATCTTGTCTTTCTAAGTTTCTATATCAAAGTTATAATTGATATACCATTAGTAAGAATTTAAAACATGCATCTTACAGCATAAAGCTAAAGGCACTTGTATTATGAAAGCAAAATATATTAGTCTCTTCACGAGACTCACAAAATAAAATGGAAGCAAATTATTCTAAAACAGTTGTTTTCAAGGTGATGGCATCTAAAGCATGGACAGGAAGGTTTACATATAGAGGATTTTTGTAACAGAAAAAAAACATACATCGCAGGAGAAAATTATTTTAAACAAATTTAGAAAGTTGCTGGCATAGGGAAAACACAATTTTTTCTTAATAACACATATGAACTGCATGTACAGGGATTACTTATACGTTACTTAGAAACTATTTTTCAAAAGGTATTATGAATAGCAAAGATTTGTCTGCTCAAGTAATATTCAGAGGAAATTAAGGGCAGTTATCAGCATATCAAGTGCGAATATACAGCACAGCCCTATAATCAAATGTAATGTTCATATCCAAAACACTACAAACTTTCTTTGATTAGCAAACCAAAAAGTTCAATATTATGTACAAAATGGACTACACACCAGTTTTCATTCAAACAAGAAAATCACACTTTCATAGAAAATGTTCTCTACTGCACATGTTAGAATTGTGAATTCCAGCATAAACATGCATTCTGTGTGTTTCTTTTGATGTCATCTTTTACGGAGTTAGGAATTTGTATGTAGGGCAAGAGTAAAATTACCTTTCGCCAAATAATTGGTTATGTCTTTATTATAAACCTAATGTACAAGTATACCATGGAAGCATAGCTTAAGAAAGATTTCAAGATAATACACTACTCTTTATGAACTACAATACCAAGTAAAATTGTCTTAATAAAGTTTCCTCAACTATAACGCATACAAAGCTTTACAAGCAGATGGAATTTTACACTACTAGCAGAATAAGTTTGTTTTTCACCTAATAAGCAAATTCTTGCTAAACTACAAATACTACGCCATAAAGCTCCCTAATTATTTTGTTAACAGATTATTTAAATACACTGAACAAATAGAACAAAATCATGTAGATTACGTTGAACTGGGAAATATTTAACAATTACTTAGTACATCATTTCTCATGATACATACTGTACATGTACAAAGAGACCTGCCTATAAAGGCCAACCAGTGAAAATATAAGTGGCCATTGTAGACAGGTGGCCTTTCTAGACAGGTGGCCGTTCTACAACACACACTTTATAGAGAAGTGGCCACTAATAGACATGTCACATGCCCAATGAACCTTCTGTAGGCTACACTCATCAAAGACAACTTAACCAAGACTTGAGATCTTGCAATGAGCTTTAACTTTACAGCTCTTATATTATTAATCATAAACACATAAACATTTTGTTTGTAATTAAAGGGGACATGCTTCAATTCCATGCAGTTATAATGCTCTAGGATACAGTCATCACAGCTATTAAATGAACATATTGTTATACATATTTGGTTTAGCATCAATTTTGACATGCAAAACATACAAACCATAATGCACATGGGTGTTTTTTTTAGATGGAGTAAGGGCAGGATAGGGAAACCGGTGACGACATTGATTTATTATATTCATGACGATACTCTTTTTATAATATCTGGTTTTACCTGATGCATTAAGGTGGGATAATGCTGTAGTCATGACATGCCATTCATTGAGGAAAAAAATGATGAAAGTTAAAGTGATGACTATAAACAGTACATGTATAAATCATTACTCACAATAAATGTAGCAACAAATTCTCAACATACAAAAATAACTACAAGTACTACAATTCATTTGGGCCCTGTTTCATTAGAAATTTGATATCAATAACAAGTTACAATAAATGTAATAAGCCACTGAAATTGTGGCATTTGATTGGCCGAGACCAACTTTGTCATAGAAATTTAGCATTTGTTATTGTTGACCAGTTTCATGAAATAGGGCCCTGGTATAAAGAAACACATACAGTGTACATGTATACACTATGAACATGACAGACAAAGAAAGCGGACAAAATATACAGTTCCTCAGGTAGACAAAGGAACATCCCTTCAC